>JTDE01000239.1:0-79681 GCA_014338405.1 Paragonimus skrjabini miyazakii
CTTGCGCAAGTCTGACAGGCTAGCTCTGGAAAGTCTCCAACGTACCTTCACGAGAGATTTAGTTTGTTATCCGTCTTCTCTGAACTACCGAGAACGTTGCCAGACGCTTGAACTAGATCCTCTTTGGCTACGGCGTCTCAAACTGAACCTTGCACTCATGTATAATCTAGTTTATGGCAATAAATTTACTGTCAAACTCGCGATTCACCTTCAGAATAGCTCAAAATACAACATCAGGAACAAAGAGTTCACCTTGACGGCTCTTAAACCTCGTAAAAATTTGCGTTCCAATTTTTTCCTAGTGAAATATACCTATATTTGGAACAAACTCCCACATGCAATTAGAGCCAGTAAGAATATACATCAATTTAAACGAAGCTTAGACACTTTCCTGACATTAAGGAACGTCATGTCTATTTTCAAACTCTGCCTGTCTGAAAACGATATCTCTGAAAACGGACCTAATAACATCTAAACATCTGATCTCATCTAATAACATCTGGGGGTAAGCCTATACCACATTATGCAATGCCATATACAATTCGAACTAATCAAAGTTATCAACTTCACCATTCGAAACATATCTCAACTTCGAAACTTACTATTCTCCAGTAGGACAGATCTTGTACACAGTTATGTCCAAAACTTGCAGCTGGAAAACTAAACTATAGCCAACATATGGTAACATTATTCACACCTCCGTTTGTGGTAACCAAACCATCCTGGTATACTCTTACTACATACTTAGTGATTACGAGTTGTTTATAGTTATCGACTACTATGCAATAGCTGTGAGCGCTAAAACTGTTTAAAAAAATATATATAAAGCTTTCCGGCAAAAAAAGAAAAAAATATATATTTATATATATTTTGAAAAATATATATAAAACGTAGCCTGTTCGCCCATATGATTACATACAAATATGTTCATCTTCCTGTCCTAACAGACCATCTGACAATCTTCTCGTGTTGCTAAACATCCTTTCCATACCACATAACGCCCGTATACACTAAATCGACATCGGAATTCGGCTATATTCATATACTAGATAAAACCGTGAATCGATCTTTTTTTCGCGTTATTCGATAACAACTATTTGTTAGAGATATACACTTTATTAAATAATACACAATTATAAATTCTATATAAAAAGTTTGGCCAGAATATATCAGATTCCATTGTTCGTCATATTTCACATGCCCATTTCACGTTCTCCTGTTTTTCACGTAATTTTGCTTTTTATTCTCGTTTCCACGATGAATTCTAACGCGAGACAACATTCCATAACGTCCGGACAATCAAAATCCCGTACTGGTTGGACAATTCGCGAAGTCTGTAAAAATCCGCTAATTTTGAGGAAATAACGGAATCCAGTCCAGAAGATCGTCCATTAATCCGCAAAAATTAGGACCCTTCTATCATCTTTCATCTTCACAAAAATTTGTACATAATTTTCCGGAAACGGCTACATCAAATAATGGGGAAATTCTCCGACTGTTCAGTTTCTCCATCCTGAAAAATCTTTTTTCTGGCATGACCTTGAACATGAGGCCAACATTAACCTTGTGAAGCAAGAATTGATGTAACTACTCAGCATTTTTTATCGAACATTGAACAGTTTGAGAACTGTCGTTTTAGAAACATGTTAGCTAAATGCTTCTCCATAAACTAACATTTTCCTCTACTATTATGTCCGTTCTGTAACTTTATTTCCATAATTGGTGTATTGTACAATTAACAATTTTGAGTATGGTATGCGTTTCACGTTACTATGTGTATACTGATCACGCTTTCTGAGCGTGTTTCTCACAAATGCGTTGAGAAATATACCATTATTATTATTATTATTACCTCCTGATGAGGCATGTTTGTTTAGCCCAATTGTATACCCTATTTCCGCAAGTGCAGAAATTCTTCACTATTCCGTACCGCGCGCTACATTCACGACGCTTGCTGGCTGTTCATTTTATTGCTTCTTTTTCGTGGCAATATATAGAATACTGCGCTGTTTGTTGTCTTCTGAATGACTGCCATTGGGTAACTCATCGAATCTGAAGTGAGACCTTGTGGGAGTGTCCCCACATTACTAATGGATAATGGGGAGGGTTTAAGGCAGGGAGACAACGCCCGATGTGAATTGGGGTTATGATTAGATTATATAGGGTGAACAAGGAGATTTTTTTCCACACTTTTCTGTGGAGAGATTTTGTATGCCGGCCAAATGAACTGTCAATACTGGCTACCATTAATTATAGTCTGATTGATTACCAAGGTGAACAAGTTATTACGAATGGTCATATATGTAAAATGTGGAAAAGTGTATATGTGAGATATACTCCTTTTTTTGAGTGCAACTCTATATAAGTGACGCGGATGAATAAAGTGATGTGATTTCGTGAGTGCGTAATGAATCGAATGCTAGATGGGGTGTGAGTAATCGGTGGATACGCAGTAAACAGTTTTAGGCAAGCTGTTTTGGATGGGAGCCTAAAAGTAGGGACGGGTGCATACGTTTACCTTGTTGACGGCTAAATGTTCTCTGGACCACATTCTGAAAGGTCATTACAAGATACACAAAGTTTGGAGATTGACATTATATTTGATGGTGTAAGGAAACCGTCCAGGCCCTTTTTTAAAATACCGAATGCTGTTACTCACTCTTATTTCGTTCGGAAGTCCATTCCATGTATAGGAATATCTTAGAATAAAGAAGTTGCCCAGCCAGCACAAATCACTCTATGGATGGGTAATTTTCTGGGAAAATTACTCTAAAACTTACCCATTGTCCCGGCGTGGTTTATTACGACTTTCAAAATCAACGTAAACAACAAAGCTAGACTGTCAACAGAATTTTCAAAGAGTCGGTTCCATTTTCTTTCAGCCTTTTTGTCTGCCTTTTGATGCGCAATTTGTTTAAATGGTGGTCTGAATAAGTAATGGCCGATAGGCGCCACTCCGAAAGCCGTTTAATTCGTGGACGGTAAGTGGGTTGTTCCTCCTCCGTTTCCTCTGCGGGCACCTCTGCGTGTATAAACATCTGTGTTAGGTGTTTACGTTTAAAGATAACTTTTATTTGAACCGTAAATTGATTTATGGTGGCGTAGGCGCGGTTTTATTCGTACATTTAGTAGTTGATTGCGGCAGAATTCAAAAGAGTGTGCGCATATATATAGGTATACATACTTTAAGGTTGTAGTGCGTCTATACGGAAATATGGAATTTCAGACATCCATAAATCTTGTATCATTACGGTTCATGCTATGAATTTTGTACAAGTTCAGGATGGCATTTTCGGGTTACTGGATATGAACTAGCAAATCTAGATAGTTTTATTGGAATGCCAAGAAAGAATACTGTAAGATTGTTGTGTTTCATTTTTACTCTATCCTGATTATTTACGAAGATATAGAATTTTAAAAACACCCATGAAACTTACTTTTCATTCTCGATTCCACAATAAATTCTAACGCGAGACAACATTCTATAACGTCCAGACAATTAAAATCCCGTACTTGTTGGACAATGCGCGAGGTCTGTGAAATTCCGTCAATTTTGAGGAAATAACGAAGTCCAGTCCAGGAGATCGTACATTTCTATCTTCCTTCATCTTCACAAAAGTTTCCGGTACCGTCCACATCAAATAATAGGGAAATTCTTCGAATGTTCATTTTCTCCACCCTAGAAATTTTTTTTCGGCATGACCTTGAATATAATACCAACGTTAACCTTGTGAAGCGAGAATTGATGTAACTACCCAGCAATTTTTTTTATCGAAAATTGAATCTTTCGAGAACAATCGTTTTAGAAGCAAGTGAGCCAAATGCTTCTTCATAAACTAGAAAATTCCTCTATTATTATGTCTGTTTTCAACTTTATTTTCATAATTGGTGTATTGTACAACTAGCAATTTTGAGTAAGGTATGCGTTTCACGTTACAATGTGTATACTGATCACGCTTATCTGAGCGTGTTTCTCACTGATGCGTTGAGAAATATACCATTATTGTTATTATTATTATTATTAAATACTGTAAGATTGTTGTGTTTCATTTTTGCTCTATCTTGATTATTTACGAAGATATAGAATTTCAAACTCTCCCTTGCAACTGTATCTTGTATCTAATTTACAGATTACTTACTCATTAGCCAAACAATGCTTGCAAACCTGACAGAAATATTTCAAGTACTGCGCCAACAATGAATATCTGATTACGGTTGTACATGCTCCAATGCAAATATATTTCCACAATAACTGACGCACTTTTTGTTGTTGCGTGAAACGCCTTTCCTTTTATTCGCGTTAAGTCAGCGGACTGATATGTTAGTGACAATGTACGGAGTAGCTCCCCCTAAATATAAGCGGCGAGTTATGTGTGGAATTAAAGGAAGTTCGTGTTTTCTGGAAAAAAGAGAGAAAAAATTGAAATGTATAAAATGGGTAATTAATGGAGCAAATTACCCTATGGGTAATTTTGGGTCATTACACCTAAAATTACCGGGTCAAATTACCAGATAAGTTTTAGAAATTACCTAGGTAATTTGAGAGATTTTGCTGCCTGGGTGGCTCGTATCTCTATGCGAGCTGACAGGGTTGGCAAAGTGGAACCCTTATTTGTTAGACCGTATGAGGAGCATTGTTGAAAGTGAACGGCGAACGCTGTGGTGATGACGTCCGAGTGTGTCAGTTCATGAAGAAGTGTAAGATTGAACTTTAATCTTCGTAACCAAAGTGGGTCAATACCAAGTGTTTGACAACGTTCACTATAGGTGAGTGAGGATGAATATCCTATTAAGCTTTTGGTAAAGGATCGTAAGAGATTTTCTAAAACAAACCTATCAGATTTGCGTAGGTGGCAGTAAATGGAGGCGCAATACTCAAGCTGAGGTCGAGCGCACATTTTGTAAACAGCCAGCCTCACATCCGGTGGACCGAGTGTCTTTTTGATACAGCCTATTGTTCTTTTATTTTTCGCTACCTGAAAGTGTGCTTGTTCAGAAAAATTGAAGGAGTTTGAATACCATATTCCTAGATCTCGAACGGATGTGGCGGCGTCAATATGATGACCGTCTAGTAAGGCAGAACCATTGGGTATGTGACAACCATAAGTGATGCTGTTCGACTTGTTTGCTGAGAACGTCATGAGTCATGTTTTGCACCACGACTCCAAAGATGCTAGGTCGTGTTGTATATTTTGTAGACACAAGAAGAGGTTGCTGGGCTGGTGGAATGTGTAAACGATTTTGATATCGTAAGCAAGCAGAAAGGGTTTGCCATGCTTAATTACATCGCATACATCATTTATATATCTGAGGAAGGGCAGTGGTCCCAGAACGCTTCCTTGAATCACCCAACTAGTCACTGGTTTTGGCGTTAAGCAGTGCCCTCCCATTTTGACGGTTTGAGTTCGGCCTTCAAGATATGAAGAATTCCAGCTGTACAAGGGGTGTTGTAATCCAAGGGATCCTATTTCAATTAACAAGCGCTTGTGGGGCACACGATCAAAAGCCGTTTGCATGTGAAGGAGTATGATAATGACCGCATTCTCTGCATTGGCAGATACCGACATATGGTTTAAAAATTCTAATGCAAGAGCGCTGATTAAGGAAACCGTGCTGCGAAAGGTTTATCAGGTTTTGTGACCTTGGGAATTCGATGATGGGCGCTTTTATTATTCTTTCAGACATTCTTGATCAGATTGGTGCGTGCTTCATTGGACGGTAGTTACTAATTCCCTGTCGTGGATCACTTTTGTAGCAGGGCATTATGACTGACTTTTTCCACTGGAGAGGGTAAGTGCTGGATGAAAGTGTTAGTGCGAACAAATTCAGTAAAAGGATAGGTACATCCTCACCCCCCTGCTTGATAACGACTGGTGGGATACCATCAGGTCCAGAGCGGATTGTGGGTTTAACGGTAGCCAACTGTAAGCGGATACTTCTAACATCAATTGAAATATTGCACAGAACTTCTGTTGTTTTCAACGAGATAACAGGTAATACTGTGCTCTCTACGCTAAACGCATATTATCTTTCAGAGTGATAACTTTTATAGGGGGATACCCCATGGAAGTTCTCCTTCTCATCAGTTGCGTAAGTCTCATGCTCCTTTGTTCACTGCCAAGCGCAAGCTTTTCTTCGTTCGCATAACACAGTTGTGATCTTTATTCTATGTGTTCAAACATACTGCTCATTTGCAGTACTAGGGAGAAGTCTGGTGTTTTTCTGTGCATCGACTTAAGTGATTTAAGTTTGCCAGTCTCTTTTGCAGTTAGAACTCTACCTTGCACATAAGAATCAACGCGTTTTTATCTTATGGGGGCTAGAATATCGGTACAAAAGGTGAAGTGTTTGATAGATTTCTCGGTTGCTACTTTTGGGTCGGATGTAAGAAAGAACGTATACCAATTTAAGTATCGCAGTAAGGAGGAGAGGGTACTCCAATCGATGTACTTGATGGACGGTAGAAGACAACTGTGGGTTTGATAACTGTATTGAAGTCAAACTGACACCTACTATAGTTGTGGGATGGCTCGAAAGTAGTAGATGACCAATTGTTCATTTTCGTCTGCGAAGCATTGTCTCTTAAGATGTGGTTCTTAGAACCAGGTACGTAGCCTTTATCAAATACCGTCGATTTACCCCCGTGTTGCAGATCTAGAACACTGTTTTCTAGTAGACACCCTACAAGTTTTAGTGCGGATTTGGAGATCTGTTCAGGCGTTTTGGGTCTGTGGTTGGCATGTACAGTCACTCCAGCCGATGAAGGGAAACACCTATATTAAAAAGGGGATGGATTTGCTTGTCCAACCTCCTCTTTGTTCTCGAACTTTTGGATATTGACCTTAACACTGTGGAGAACTTTGGGTACCTTAGGTCCAGGACTCATTCTATTCAGCGTCTCGGTTGGCGGAGGGAATCGTCGATGAAAAGTAGAGATATTTCTGGCGCTACCCGTGGGCTTTACTGGAGATATTTGACCGCGCCTAACGTCAACAGGGCTGGACGTGGCTTGTTTTTCGGTATCCTTCTGGACGGAAATGGTAACGATGTTGCCAGTTACAACTTGCTGATCTAGGGAAGTCGTGGAACAGTCTGGATCAACGGTCAAGTCAATGAGTTTGTCGACTTTGCTACTCGAGTTCTTTTTTACTTGGGAGATGTACGTTCGCAATATTTCCCGTAGAAGTGGTGTCTTGTCACCAAACACTTTTATCGACTTAAAATTTTTTGACGAACTCATTTGCTGCAAGTTCATTTGTGAACTGCAATAACAGTGGACAGCACTGCGAAGTCTTAGACAGCGACGGTCCAGGTCTTCCATCCTACTAGCCTTGAGTAAGACTTTTTTCACGGAGAGCAAAGGTATTCTGTCAGGCACGTTAAGTAAAACAACCTTACTTGCACAGCGTATCCGTTTGTGCAGTTCAGTAGCTATTGTATCAATAAACGTTCCAGCAGCTACGAGCTCTTCATGACTAGAAGTGGTAGTCTCAGGATGGGTGCTAGTTGAGACATTTAGAATGCTAACTATCGGATTCAGTCGGTGCAAAATGTTAGTGAGCTTTTCATACTTACCGTGTATTTTCGCCAATTCAGCCTCTGTGTCCGTTATTTTTCAACCTGATCTGCAAATACATCGGTAGAAGTAGCCGAACAGAATTTAGTGTTGTTCCCTCCTTGTACGGGGCTAACACTTACCGTTGAAATTACCGCTTTAGTAGCAAATTTTGGCTCCTTAGCGATGGCAGCAGGGGAACAGGTGTTGGACGTGGTGCCTCTCTCTGTTGTTACCATGCTTTTTTGCATAAGGCTGATCGTCTGGCAACGGAGATTTTTCCAATACCAGCTGACTTAGTGGGCATTAGGGTAAAATATTCCTTTTATGTTAACAAATAATGATCAAAACTTTCCAAAGCAATTAATAGTAACCGAAGGTAGCAAATAATAAGCTAATTTGAGCGGGTATTTGATATAAATGAAAAATACACTTGCACGCAACAATTACTGACCTTTTTTGATACACGCGCCTCTGACCTCAAACACAGAGTCCACTTGAAACTCGCTGAAAATTGATGAAGGCGTCCACCCAAACATGAACTTATCCATCAGTGGTGACGAATAGGTCTAACTGCGATTCTTTCGTGAAGTTTATCCGCGCAATGGACCAAGCTATGCATTACTTGCTCCATGACATTGTTCCACACATCGTGTCTAAGCAGGTTCAATTACGTTTACAAAATGTTGACAGCAACAGAGCTGGACAGCATCCACCTTGTTCGTCTCCGCTGTCGGACCGCTATACAGGCTCTCAGTCATCTGACCAGCAGCTCACCCCTTACAACGAATATAACATCTGATTCACCGAGTGTAGACAGTAAGGTATGTGACGCAAGTGACACGGTATCGTATGCGTCAGTTGCTTCTGAAGCGAGGTCAGAGAAGATTGCAACCGTTGCCCCCAAGGTACTCGCACCCGTAACCACAGACATCGGGCAAACAGCTTGCAATAAAACACGGCAAATTTCCCGTTTTCCGCTTGGTCCTGCCTAAGATCTCCAGTCTTGCTTTTCTGGACAGCTGCGTTGAGGATGGCGCCGGTTCAGCAAAATTCTTTTATGTATCTCAACTCTTAGTCCACTTCGGCTCCACTAACTCTGATACCGAAGCTACCGATGTTCTCAGTGAGTTTTGCTGCGGCATTTTTGCGCGCTTGTCTTCAGTTTCTCAGGTTTGCGTTGATATTGAAAGGGACGACAATTGCGCTTTGGATATCTTCTTGACGGTTGTGTTGGCTAGAGTCAGGTACCCTAAGAACGGGTCTGCCTGCCATACGGCTTTGAATGAAACGGCTGGACAACCTGTTGACTCATGTGTCTTACGGTTGAGGCAATCATTCTCCCAAGAAACAGTATCCAACAGCGAGGGACTCGCGGACGTCACATCCGTTTTCAGGGGTAACAGAAGTAATTGTCCCAGTGATTACAGCCCAACAGCCCTTCTATCGAACATTTTGAAAAGTTTAGAGGCGCTTGTATATTACTTGCTTCATAGGTACCTCACTTTTCTTGACTTTTCCGATTTACAGCACGAAATTCACAGGGGTTGTTTTTGTAACACGAATCTACTGATAGCCACTGATCGGTAAACCAAAGCGGTTGATCAAGACAATGGCATTGGTGTCGTAAACTTGGACGTTGACAAGGCAATTGACCGGAAAGCATGCCTTTTATGGAGTGCAACTTAATCGGTGGCTTCAGTCATATCTTGCTAACCGACCGTATGTGGTGCGCGTAAACGATGCATTCTTTGCCTACAGGCTTGGCGTCAGTAGTACACATGAAAATTCAGTTATTGGCCTGCTCCTGTTTCTGACATTTGTTAGTAATCATTCTCTTTCAATTACTTCCCCTTTATTACCGTTTGCCGAAGTTGCCAAAATTCAGCGTGCCGTAAACACTACTTTAACACTCTATTGGGCTGATTTCGAGTGAATCGACCAGGCTTTAATGTAAGGCCATGCACATTCGTAGCTCTGCGAACACCGCGTATCACCTCGACGAAAACCTGTTTCAGACGGCTCTTATTGAGAAGGACTTAGGAACCATTGTGCCGTACACAATCTGGAGCTCTTAGAACGCTGAAGCGATTGATAAAAAGGTCGACAACACCTTGACGTCTGTGAAACGTTTTTCGGCCAGTTCGACCCTAGCTGTTTTCAGCCTCTATATAACAAGTTATTTCGACGACATCTGGAAAATGGAGCTGTGATCTGGCCACCATATCTACAAAAGGAAAAGTTGTTCCTAGAGACCATGCAACGTCTTATCACTAAGATAGTCCGAAGCCTAAAACCTAGACGATACGAGGAAGGACTGTGCAGTGATTGTCACGGAACCCATTTCTCATTGCTGTTGCCTTATCACAATGTGGAGAAAAAGTATACAGTTGCGTTCGAGAGATAAATATTTGGTTTGCTTAGTTCATGGGTTATTGCTACTACCTCGAATCTAACGCTAGGGTTGAACTAAGTTAATTACTCGATTTTTGTATTCCTGGAATCACCACAACTGGCGTCGCGGACCTCTACAAATTCTTATGATGGATTCCTGTTCATTTGAAATTCTCAATCTCCATAATCCGCCGAGGGAAATCGAAAACCACTTAGAACGCTTTGAACGATGGTTTTCTCACGAGCAAAGAGCTGAAAGCAGAAAAGGAAGCCGCTGATTACTTCACTGTAATTGGTAAAGAAACGCACAGCCTGGTCAAAAACGTGTAATTTCCTGATTCACAAATTTCCGTCTCCTACAAAACTTTGAAGAACCTGCTGCTTTAACTTGTCCGTCTTGCAAATTTTGAAGCAGCTAAACGAGCTAAATTTCACGTGCTCGTAAGAAAAGTAAAGCAGAATATTAGACGGCTCATTTTCGAAATCCAGACTCAAGCAGCTCGGCGTAATTTAGAAGACCAATGAAGAATTCAACTTCGTGACCGTATGATCGCTGGAATAAATACGCATTATCCGCAAAAGAAGCTTTTACTGCTTCCAATTTCCATTTTTTACTTAGCTAGAACATTATGTGAGCAGTATCAGTACGTCAAAGCTGCTGTGGAAGACGAACTAGCAACAATGTGAGACGATGAAAAACGTCAACAAAGGCTGCAATCCGAAAACTAAATCTTTGAAGTGCAGTTGGCAATGCTTAATCTGCACCAGATTCAAATGCTAGCCGACGATGGAGCAGCCGTAAGTCATGTGGTTCCAAACATTATCGGTAGACTTATCGAGTTCGAAATGTTAAATGCCACAGGTGTGGAAGAAAAATTGGCCACATTCAATACGTTTGTCACAGTTTAAAGTCTTTTTTCACGATCCAATTGTGACGATGGTAATCTGAGTTCCGACTCTCATTCGATTGCTCTTGCTGTTAATTCTGTGGATTCCACCAGTCAAGTTAGACGGACTTATCTGGTTTAGAAGTATATTAAATATTCATTCCCTTTGGACACTGGTGGGGTTGAATTGTTCATTTTGGTCGATTTCGTAAAGTATCCGAAAACGGTAATCATAGAACCCCATGATGTCACCGTGAGAGGTATCACTGGACATGATTTGATACTTCTTGGTTCTTGTCAAATCATACATTTAGCTTCTCAATACAGTGTTAACGATTGCCGCTTTTTGGTTATTGATCGTGGACCGTTGATCGTCGGTTCAAAAACTATGAAACTTGAACATTTCTGTTTCATTGTTCCGGGGTGCATGTAAATCACAGATGCGCAATTTGCACCTTCAGTTTTCGAAAGATTTTAGTGGTTTGCGTATTAAACCAATTTCGCTCGGACGCAAAGGCAATTCGACCTTCAAAAAGTAACGGAGCAATCATTTTAGGTTACGTGAACCCGTCGTGGAAATGATCGACCAACTATTAACGACCCTGCAATCTTCGACTTGGGCTTCACCTATTGTGGCTCCACTTAAACGTGACGGTGGAATGTCTCGAATTTGAAGTGATTACCGACCCACATTGAACAGATTCCTTTTGCAGAAGAAGTGTACCACTTTTGAACCAGAGGACACTCTGAATAAGTTTCATGGCCCAAAATAATTTTCCAAGCTGGATTTAAGGTACGCTTTTCTACAGAATCCACTTGACGAAGAGTTCCGTGTTCTGACAACCATCAATTCTCCTTTCGGATTGTTTCGCTAAAATTTTCAGTCCTTCAGCCTAAATGTAACGCCTACTGTCTTTCAAGGTGTTATGATCACCATTACTGCTAATCTGGAGGGTGTTTCCATTTACCAGAATGATATTGTGCATGCATTAAGCATACCTATACATGAACGATTGTATGCCTTACTCGAACGATTTTGCTCTTTAAGCGTTGCTATTAGTTCTTCCAGATGCACTTTTGGTACATCCAACTTCTCAGGTCTAAGGTTTCTCGTTGATGAGAATGATTATCATCCTGATCCTGATCGTTTTTCACTTCTATCCAAGATATCTACTCCAAAATCTTTTGATGAGGTTCGTTCTTTAATGGGTTCTCTTCAGTACTATTCTCGATTCATTCCTAATTTCGTTGTTAAGACAAAAGCTTTGTTTGGTCTTCTTCCTCAGACTGATTTTGTTTGGACTGACTTAAATGAGCGAACTTTCGGAGTTCTGTTAAACTTTCTGTCTTCTGATGCACTATTACGTACGTTTTTCCCAAAGTTACCATCAACGTTGATTACTGATGCGTCCCCAACGTTTATTGGGGCCGTGCTATAATAAGAGGGCCTTCCTATTACTTGCATTTCTAAACGCTTAAATTCAGCGGAGCGTGGATATGTGCAGACATAGAAAGGAGCATTGGCGGTGTTAAACCTCTCCTGGCAATTCAGGGTAATTCACTCAATGACGCTCATTCAGAGGATCGAGTTAACTGGACTATCTGCCAGGTCCAAAAAAGTCGAAAGGATTGGAATTTATACGGTACTGTTTGATAAAATCACAACAAAGGTACTGTCTCACCTTGAATATGAATCAACCGGGTGCACAAACTATCCAGCAAAGGAGTTCAACATGGGGCAACAAAGCACGTGTTCGCAAACAGCCACAACTCAACGCGAAATGACCTCATTAAAACAATCGGGTACAGATGAAGATGAGAACGTGTTAGCAACACCAAGGAGAAAGTTTTACGAGGTAGACAATGATATTTGTAAGAAGGAAGAAAGTAAATATTTTATGTGCAGTTATGGTACAAAATTCGTTGTGATCGTTTACTGCACACAACGAAGAAATAAAGGCTGAATAAGGATGGGCTTTCTACAATCAAACCAACACATACCTCTACGGATTCTTTGTTCCGCACCATACCAGGCAAAAGACGACAAACATAACAGATGAACTTCAGCAAATTCAACAGGTGGTTTACTGGGCAATAACCAGATTTCACAAATACTTGTTCGGTGTTCATTTCACTAGTCATCGATCATGAAACGCTTAAGTTTATTTATAATCCTATTAACTCCATTGCTTAGTCCCCCGCAGAAATCATTCAGTTATGGAGTGTTGCTTTGGCTTCGTGCTCTTATAACATCCAGCATCGCAATTCAACGTTAATTCCCCGTGCTGACTATCAATCTCGTTATGCTGAATCCAGAGAGGTTGGTGACTCAAAGTGTTTACTGACTCAGCCACTCCCAGTTTCTCGTTCTGGTTTGATTTTTGGCATTCTGAAATGTTACCATGCAACTTTTGTTTCATTACGTAATGTTTAGAACTGCGATGTTCGGCGAAGATGTCTAGAATTCTACAAACGCCGAGATGAACTCTGTGTTCCGACAGATGGATTATTGTGTATTGATGACAGAGTTGATATTCTTCCCACATGGAGATCCGCGGTACTAAATATCTTACACTTCGGTCATTTGAGAGTCAAAAAGATGAAATCATTGGCTCGTCTAACTTGCTGGTGGCCAGAAATCAGCTTACTAAAGACTGTGCACATTGTGTACACAAGGCGTAATTGCGACCAACAAACTGGACACTGGCTGTGACTTGTGAAGCCTATCAAGGAACATATGTTGACTATTATGGTTCATTCCTGGATAAGTACTGTGCTCCGATTATCCTTGATTCTTATTCATGTAGGCCGGGAGTTTTTCGTCGTCAACAACTGCGGACTCACTTTGGTTGCATTGCGAAAAACGTTCAGTCGGGAAGGAGTACCATGAGCGTTAGGCACTGACAATGACACTCATTTCACTGCGCAGAATTTTGAAGACTGACTGAAGAAAGTTGGATGTCGGCATTTGCTCGGTGAACCCAGACATCCTCAATCCAGCGGCGCCGCTGAGAATTTTGGGCGTACTCTGAAATATGCGATTAAGTCTATCAACCCGTGCAATCTTGAAGAACTGGAGAACGGTGTGGATAACTTCTTGATGCTGTACCGAAATTCCGACCACTAAACAACTGGAAGTAGTCCAGCTAAGCTGTTCAAAAACCTCGTTATTCGAATTAGCATGCTTAGTTTGGAATTAGCTGAAGTTGTGTATCATTGTGGCAATGACCTACGATCTTCTCGAAGAATTGTGTTCAATAACCTGTGTACTCGAATGTGTCAAATACTCGTTCAGGATGACGGATCTCTCTCTGTCATAGAAACATCGATCAACTTGTCTACACTTTACTTGTTTCTACCAGTGCAATACCTATTACTAATATTCAGGTTTTTGATTGTATTCCAGGTTCAAGTCTCTCAGTTGAAGATGCTGTTGAGAACGAACCGCCACACTTGCGACTGTCTGAACGCCTCAGAAATGAAAAACGCAGAAACTGCAACAATTTTTGACTCACGCTTAAGCTGTGGCGGATGTGGTGTTTGTCACTAAACCCATTTCTCTTTGCAGTTGTCTACCCACTAGGTTGACAATAAGAATGCAGTTGCTCTCGAAAGCCAAATACTTGGTTTGCTTAGTTCAGGTGTTATTATCACTGCGTCTTTAGGCTAAGTTAATTACCTGATTTCTTTATTTTTGGAACCATCACAGATTGGTATCTTTGAACATATATTCTATAGGTGCCTTAGTGCTAACCTTTTTGATAATGAAGTTTCCTGATCACTCATGCCCATTGATATTGAACAGGGAGACAGCACAACATTACAGAGTCACCCGTTATAGTTAGAAGTCCAACATAACAAACTAGATTGCCGACAGCTTTTTTGTAATTGTGTGCTTACAAGGCTCGGAATGCTCTACGTGACCATGTTTCCGCTGTTTTGTGTAAAAATTTTCCGCGCTCGCATTGACCAATATTTATTGCTTCAGTTTGGATGTTGCATCTGCTTCCATCGTTGCAACCTACTTCTGGTGAACTTGTGATTCTTCCTCTCGAGAAACAGAGGTCTAAGTTCCAAAATCCAGATTCCTCAACTACCCATCAGTAAATCTCAAACGCTGCTGTTTCCCACTTCCGTCTCCAATCCACTGATCCATTCATTACCTGCATAGGCACTAAACCGTTTTAAACGCTTTACGGAGTTCATATGAGACCGCTCCTCGAGTATGTTGTTCGGGTCGTGTATACCGGCCTGAGCGTGTCTGGCACGGAGCTATCGAACTGGTAACGGACCTGAGAAATGTCGCATAGAATCTCGTCGTGAAATCCTTGATTTGTTTCTACTTGAATTTCGTCGAATCCGCGGTGAGTTGAGTCTCACACATTTCCTTAGAGTAGGCATCGTTGAACAGTTCTTTATAATAGCGAATGATGGTGGCCAGCGAGGACATAACAGGAAGCTTTTCAAGCTTCGTTCTCGGGCCTTTCTTAGGCAGCAGTTCTTTTCTTATGGGATTATTAACCACAGGACCAGCCTTCCTTCTGAGGCTGTTAGCAGCTCTCCTAGAGATTGCTTTGGAGCATTTCTTGATTCCCATTTACCTAAAAACCAACTATTCAAATGATTTTACTCTGTTCATGATATTCACTTTAATCCGCAAGAGCGGCGCTACATCCTGTTTTGAATGATTCCCCTTCAAAGCAACAAACGTCCACTTGACATCAAGCAAGAAGAACGGACTCGATCAGGGAACCTTGGGCATGTACCTCGAACCCGCGTATAGATATCTGAAGCGTCGAATAATCCGTCGGTTTCATCCTGTCAGACTACGGCAACGCACAAGGATCGAAGAAGCTACGTGTGCAGTGAAATAGGTAAGTTTTACCAAAATATTGTAGCCATATGATCTAAAATTAGGTGAAATACCGAAATTTTATTTCATTTTTTGGTTATTTGTTTAAGTCCGTCACTGTAATGTTTTTTCCACAGTAGTAACGTTTGTTCGAATACAAATGTTTGCGTATTTGAGCAAAAAAGTAAAACAAGATATGGATTTATAAACTTCTAGATTGCGATACCAAATAACAAAAACCTCAAATCTATAGGATGGAGTAAGGAACATGGCTACATTGCTTGTGGTGGGGAAGATGGGCTATTAAAAGTTCTGAAGTTGGAAGTTCATGGCGACAGTAAAAGTAAAGGACTGGCTGCGCAAACAAACTTAGTGATGAATCAGACTCTAGAAGGACACACAGGTGGTAACACCTGTTGTTTTTATTTTACTTTACCCAGGAGTTGTGCAGGTCATCACATGGAACGAAAAATTTAACAAAATTACCACTTCTGACCAACAAGGATTGATTATTGTTTGGATGCTTTATAAAGGATCATGGTATGAAGAAATGATAAACAATCGCAACAAATCAGTGGTTTCTGACATGAAAGTAACGCTATCTTCTATGAAATTTCTTTATCTTTTAACATTTTTTTCATTTTAGTGGGACACGGACGGCACGCGCATATGTATAGTTTATGAAGATGGCGGTGTTATCGTAGGATCTGTTGATGGAAATCGTATTTGGGGCAAAGAAATAAACTGTGGGAACCTGCTTGTTGTTGAATGGTCGCCGGATAGTAGCGTTATACTTTTCGGACTGATAAATGGAGAAATTCTTATATACGATTATGCTGGTAATTTTTTGGTGAGTCCTCTTAGCAAAACACTCCCGCGGGCTTTCTTCGAGTCAGGACTGGACATTTTTTGATATCCTAAAAGTTGCATATGCAACTGCTAGTCTTATAAGATCAACGGGGTGATTGCCTCAAGCAATACCTCCCAGTGTATCCCACTGGGTCATTGTGGGGCTCAATGTAACAGTCCAAGTGAATAATACTCATTCTATTTCTTACTATCAAAACGCCTAAGACAACAAAACTAAAGGTTCAGTGCCTAGATCTCGTGAAGTATTGTCGGACTTGGAGAATACAGCGTGCAGAAACAATACGTCAAGCAAGACATGCCTGGAGTACTTTTCAAAACGCGTTCCTGGGTTTAAGAAGGGTTGTTTTCTGCTACTGGACGGAAGTAAGAAATTATCAGAGTGACAAAAACAAGGGTAGATAGAGGAGCAAATTACCGGAAACCTGCAATGGATTTTGACTATCAAAAATATTGTTCATTATATTCGCCACAGGCCCGTGATGGGCGCGTGATGGACCACAACATTCCCACTTACAACAGCAATGGAATTTTACAGAAGCAAAATATGGCATACTACAAGGTAGTCCAAAATCTGTTCCGTAAAGTTATTCACGTCTCAGCTTCATGTTAAGCACGATACTGTGAATCTTAGTCCGTCTGAGTGATTCTAACTATTTTCAACCGCTCAAAAATGCTTGGCGGCTTGAATGAACTCATAGTAATACGGAAAGGCAATGATGACAGGTGCTTTCAAGAATCATTATCATCAACGATACCTGCAGTTCATACAGATGGCTGTTAGAGGGAAAGTTGTACCTATGGTAGCAATCAAGCTAAAGGGGTTTGTAAACGGTATTTATCAATAATACATTAGTTCGAAAATGTCCATCACATGACAACAGTTCTAAGAGGTGAAGGTATTTTTAATTACAAAAGATCTGCCTACAACAAAGATCAGCAAAACAATCGCCTTAATGTTAGTCATAAAAGGTGGTGGCGTTGTATCCACCGATAAAGCATAGTAAAATGTGCCAAACAGTACGAAGTTAGAATAAGCTGATGTAGTCAAACAAAATTAAAATGTCAACTGCATGAAGTTCACTATCAACCCAATATATTGCGTGAACCTTCGTTTTTAGTTATTTACTGCATATCGAATTTAAAAGTGACGTTTTCATGCGGCTTCCTTTCCACACTTGTGGAAATTCATGCCTTTTCAAGTATTATTTTTTTCCAATTTGCCAACAACTCTATCCTGGTTCCTCTTATCCAACTCACCATCCTAACAGTTAAATCGGACTAGCCTGGAAATAAAGAAAACATCTATTTGTTTATTTCTATTTATTGTGGTACTTATATCATGAACGCAAAACTAATTGTGGTCCCCTGACCCCGACGGCCGTTAAGGCCATGTGTTAGTAGGCATGTTAAATGTGGTTTGGTACAGTTATTCTGATGTTTTAGATGAATATTGCAGTTGGTTTGTTGCGAACCATTTTCATCTTATCTTTACTATATATCGCAGCAGATGTTTCCTCTACATCGACATGCTGAAGAGTAGAGTTACACACAGTTACATGTATGTATATCAGAATGTAAACCTCTGCGGCATCGTGCCTGTAGCAACGTATTAATTGGGCTAAAACATAGTGATGCAAACGATTTTTTATTTAATTACTTTGTGTTATTATTGCAAAACACTTTTGCTCTTCAAAGAACTGGTGTTCAGCTTGAAATCAGATACTTTGCATTATTGTCATGTGAATCGATTCTCGGTGCATGTGTGTCATTAATGATTAAGGAGGCAGATTAACCTGACTTGACTTAGCAATCGTTCTCCTGCTTGTCCGATATATCAGTGTCACCCGACGTTTTTGAGTGAAATTGGGCGTTTATATTCGAATACTTTGAGGCATTTTATTCCTTCTACTGTTAACGCTTTTGTTTTTAATCGTAACTCGAAACGTTTTGAATATATGTCTCATATACACGGACCACAAGTTCCGGAGACTTTCTATCTAATGCTGCAAAGGATATGTTTAGCACAACTATTCACGGCTTTTGATATATATACTTCTGCTGTACTTCGTATGCCTTGGACTCTGCTAACGTAGCTTCTTAAGCAAGCGAACCAGTTAATAACCGCCTTCAGTGAAACTATTACTTGTGAATCCACGTCGCCTATATGACTTATTAGAAGCGTTTTTCACCTTGAGAACTAGGACTTAATTAGTTTGAACGTTTTTTGATTGGAGAACGGTGGTTATGAGTGCGTAGTGGTGCGATTATGGCTGGGTATCATTTGCACGAATCTAGGAAATGGCGCGGGAAAAGGAAAACCACCTGAATGTTTTTTGAATACCTTACATTACTGTAAGTTGTAAACCAGTTATTTGTTTACAAAGGTGCGAGCCATTGATGTTGAATGTTTGGGTTTATAAATAGTGCTTCATTACGCAACTTAATTTCTCCTGCACTGTTACTTGTAAACGATAGCCTGTGTACTTTTAGAAGGCTATATAATAGTCAAATTTAAATACCAACCAATTTCACTATGGAACCTAATCTCAGTATACAAGGGAAATTGATCATGACCAAGTTTTGGAGCAATAATAGAGCGAAAGCGACTATTACGTTAAGCTTTTATGCTGAAGGCAAAACAATATAACGCCATTGAGATAATTGCCTAATCAACGAAACAAAAACAGGGACTTTGTCAGTATATAAGTTTACATTTATTTTGTAAGGCTTGTTTGGAAATTCTTATGGTCAGTAATCAAAATGAGGTTTGAAAAATAGAAACAGAGTTTAAGTAGTCAGTTTTCGCCTCCCGACTCCTCTAATTATGGTTACATGTGGATTGGATGCTGTTAGTTTGTGCACAACTAGAAGTGACCGATCTCAAAAACCAAGACCTGTATCTAGGACGCTTTACTTAGTGGTTTTGAGTCATCACCACCGAACTAGCATGGCTCTAAAGGACTCAGATGCATTAATACATATTTTGCACAGCACACTTTACAATCGGAAATTTACGTCGATCACGTATTTCGAGTTACTCCTCGCGGGTATCGATAGAATTTGCTTCCGATAGTGAAGAACAAGTTTTTCGTCTCTTAGTAACTCAGAATTTGCCACATTTTCACAGGTAACTTCTTTTGTATTTGATCATCTCTAGCCTTCTTTTTGCACCATGCAAATTGAAGTTTTATTTCAACATACCAAGGTCTCACGATATTACAAATTATCGTCCACGTTAAAGGTGATGTTTCAATTGAACGCACATTTCAGGACTTGCGAGAACGAACTAAAAGGGTGGCAGGGAGGATTGAAGGATAGACCGTATCTCATGCCTGCGCCCATGGGGTAGAGTTTTCAACCTCTCTGCCGATTTAACCGTGACCGCACAGCTGGGTAGTATGTTTCGCTATGGGAATCTCATTACAGGGCAGAATTTCTCTGTATACACTGGCTTGTTCGATGCGCTTCTTGGTAACAGAAGTAACTCCGCAAGCGTGACATTGTATGTATTCAACCTTCTGGGGGAAAGGGGACATCCAATCTCAGCCATAAACACCTGCTATATAACTTCAAGATGAATTCAGTAGAAACCGGTGGTTAGCACACAATTAATTTATGTACAGATCAATCATTTACGAACTTCAAATGGAGCTGATCAAGCCAAGGACGATTTATATAAAGTGATCACAAGGATTGCGAGTAGAGGCGTGGTAGTAGGTTGTCAGCTGATTCGTGGACATCGATGACCAGTGAATGCATGAGCGTGGATCATCGGCAGATGAATTAGAGACACGGTTATTTACGCGCGTGAACTTGGCTGCTGGTGGAATGATTGCTAGTTATAACACCCCTAAAAACTGACCATTTAAGACTCATGATATAATGAAACTCTTATGTGAAGATTACTTTATTTACCTCACTTTACAATCTACTAGGTGTAGACCAAAAATACAGTGAAATGTAGCAAAGGTATTGCATTTTAGCCCACGGTTGTCGGTTCAACATTAAGAAGTTGGCAGCGAAACGTATGTGTGTGGTTTCCAGTAAGCACATTGCTTATCGTACGCAGTTTGATGAGTGTTAACTAAGGAACAGAAACATTTCGCACCTCCAACAACTATTGCAACTTTGTTTGCATCAGTTGACGAAAATCAAACGTGTGAGAATGTTCGTGACTGAGGTCTGCTGACCACATTAATGATAAGCCTTTTGGTAACCAAACATTACAGATCACAGCCGTGCCGGTGAGTGGCAAAATATAGGTATACATGTACATAACAAACGGCTACGAGACTAACTAAACCGTTCTACACTTTGAATCGCCACTCACCATAAAACTGATGAGGAAAATTTGATAGGGGAAGCTTCGGCATAACAAATAGAGAAGTGACAGAATAAAATCAATTTATAAGTTTGCCAGTGTTGCGGATGCAAGCACTCTATTGATTAAGTCAACCTACTATTGTATAGACCCACTCTGCTTGGTTCCCTCCACATCTGGTGATGGATTATTGTGTTTTGAAGATTTCTATATCTTTTATGGAAAACAAAACAAATTCAATTTCCGGTTGGATCCACTCAGAAATACCAAGTGGTTAACAGCACTGTTTTGTGCGTGGTTATCAAAAAAGCATGTGAAAGGTCACGTGGCCGGTTTTTCAACGCTTGAGCTTGAACCACATTCGGATATTGCAACTCCCAATGACGTGCAAAGACCAAGCCGATCGATATTTTTAGTTTTCATTTTAACTACTAATGAGTAGTCGGAATGCCATTTAATAAACATTTGAAAATATTAACTGCAATTCTGGCCGACATTTTATCAAACCTATTTCAATAAGAATCACTCGGTTGCAACAACCCGAGCAGTTACTTCATCTTTTCTCGAAGTGAACTGATAGTCTCAGCACTATGTGCATTCAAATATGACCTAGTATCTCATTTCGATGATGGCGCAATCTTCAATAACGGATGATTCACGAGAAGGTGAATCGGAGTTGAAATTTCAGCCCTGCCAAGGAAATGCATTAATCACGAACAATAGCAAGAGCGATATCGGTGTCTATTGAGCGGTTTGAAAAGGAGTTGGCTGCAATATCCATCTGAACTTGAACGCCGTAACCACCTTTGGGTGGTGTTCAATTTACCTCTGAGCTTACTGCAGCAGACAAATCACTTAAATCAAACCGTTTTCAGGCATATATTTTAGTAACAGATTTATTTCAACGAGGTAGAATGTGAGCCACGTTACGCTGACAAATAACAACTATCTGCTGAGAATAAGATTCACCAGTTCAACGTCAACTTGGGCATGCCGCTCGGGTTGTCCTTGAAATGAAGGAGAGGACGAACGAGAACGCGTTGGACCGTGTCCGAAGAAATGTAAGCAAGGTGATGAAGATTGTTGGTTTGAGCAGGCTTACATTGTCATTGTAAATGTTACTTAGTTTCTTGTTTGTAAAAATCACAAACAATCGATTAGCCCCGGTAATCTTAAAAATAGTCGGCTGGAAATAATAATAACATAGTCAGATATCTGCTTAAAAATAGTTGATTGGTAAAAATTCAGTCTGTGAACGGTGGGTCACATTTGTTTAAGCCATCTGAGCGTTTACCGTCCCAGACGTTATGCACCGAAACAACGATGCTTGGGCTGGATTCCGAGTTGATTAGACGACAACGTGTTTATGAGCTATGACACGTTCGTTGAGAAAAGACGGCGACTGCCTTCTAGGTTGAGAGTTTTGTGATCACCACTTCGGTTATATGGAGATGCCATCCGAGGTGACAGCATACCGCAGTCAATGACGTGTTTATATTCAAAGGATTGCTAGCTTCTCCATTCACTTCTGCCCTCATGGTTTCATGCAAAGAATCAACTTGTTAATGCAACGAGGCAATCCGAGATCATAGCTCTAGTCTCAGGGCAAAGACCAGTTTAGTATGTCAACACGGATAACAAGAAAATGGTTACGCGAGTGAACATTAGAGAAAAACGGTTTCTTATGAGGATTCTCTATTCTCGAAACGTGTTAAATATTTTGCAAACATGGACGGCAACCAAGTGAGTATCGTCGATACTGAAACCAAAAGCGTGCGAGCACAAACCAACAGGCGAGCTGGGTGGTTGGCAGAACAATCAAATTTTGGAACCCACTTACTTACGTGATAATGGGTCTTGTTGCCAAGATTAAAAGTTGTAACTGATCGTTCACAATTCAGTGCTCATCTGTCACACTGTCATGACCACGTACGGTGACCCCAAAGAGAAGTCACTTCTCTGAAAAGACAACTTTCTTTCGACCACGTTCCGTTTTTATGGGAACTCAGAGATCTAGAAAAGTTATCTTCTCAGATAAGACCAAGGGCCACAGTTGTGACTTCAGTCTGGTTTATCATCCCCTGAAAAAGCTAAGGCATTCGCCACCTTCGTTCAGTCTTCGAGCTTTCGAATCCAATCTATAAGGTATACAATCCCAATGAACTAGTGGGGTGCCTCGAGCCATTGGAACTCACTTAAACAACTAGTACTAGCTGAATCAAAGATAACTGTTTCACCAGGTTTATTTGGACGCAGCGGGGCACAATCTTCTGAGGACTACTATGAGTCCAACTTGATCGTGAAATCCTAATCGTGTGATTATTGGCCGCGGTTACCAAGACATTTTTACTTCTCGGGATAGTCGGACGAGAGAAGTGTTGTTCACAAACGAATGAGTTTGATTTTTATAGGTGACAATATGGCAATGGCCGATATGAGACAGTAATGAACATGGTCGTCTTGTGAGAATATGTAGTACAGTTCACATCTTTTTTGTGTCACGGTCACGCCCTACCGACTGACACTGACAACAGCTAAGCCAGAGTCTAAGGTCTGTTTTTGGAAAGAGTCGAACAAACAGCGTATCTGAGTTCGAAATATGTAATCTGATATGAGTTGGCGTTCTTTCCTGATGCAGTCATTCGGTCTCGCGCCTACTCATCTCACAATAAGACCCCCTGAATGTATATACTTTAAAATCATGGCCTAGTTCTATCCGGATGTGCCCATAGGGTTTTGGGAGTCCAGTACGATTGATTTCTCACAGAACGCGAAATTCTAAATTTTGTTCTTTCAGCTGGTGAAACTATGATAATTTTTTATTGTGAAGAAACTATTGGATTTGTAATTCACTGGATCCTACTTGTTATTATTATGCTAACAATAAAATGTCGAATGAATTGAGCTCTTAGTTTTTGTCATGTTTCACATATTTCTTCCCCGGTTCACTATTTGTGTGCAGTCCAAAGTGTCTATCTACTGTCTGAACAACATTCATGGTGCTGTTCGCCTGGTTGGGATGCACTGGTATCACGGTGAGAAGGGATTGGTTGAACCAAATTGTCCCACATTGGCCATCTGCTACGATATTGGGCGTTGCCAGTTGATGCGTAGTCAACTAGACACAGGTAATCTGTTTTACCGTTAAAAACGTTTTCGGAATCCTTACATAATAAACACACAGCTCATCACGTAATACCTGAATAATACGGATGTGATTTTGGACATTTAACTGGATTTTCATGTTAAGCTGTTATGAAGAACGATAGATATGAGGAAATCCATTGACCAACCAATTCCCTTGGAATTCACTCATCCTTCGACCACATGGCATGAAGACAAACATAATCATTCTTTTTACTCACTAGAAGCTTCATAGCAGTCTTCTCCAACCCGCATCATTTTTGTCCTTCTTTTACAGACCCGTTAGTCACGGAACTGCAACAATCGTGGCGCTGATTCTGATTAGGTGTTACTTCACGTACAGTTTCCAATCCCAATCTAAGAATCATGCCGGTTTCAGATCAGTAGACAATCATGGTGTGTAATTGATAATTTATTGTTAACCCTCATACTTTCTCCCTCCAAATTCATCATATACCCACCTCACTGAGATTTTTGCAGGCCCTGCGTGGACCATAGACATTCAAGAAGAATATCCTAAGATGACATGCGTCTCCAATTAAAGTGGTTCAGTGTTTTAAATATTGGTGTTTTTAAAAAATAACGTTCACTAATGCAATTGTTCAGTACACTTAATTCTCACGTATATTATTACGAAGCTGCTGTGTTGACTTAGTTTCCGTTGATGTTCGGTTTACGTTGACTCACACACGCATGCATGGGTGAAAGGAATCCCGTGTGCAGGTGTCTGCCTGTGTGCATATCGATTTTTGATTTTAGGAGGATTTAGCTTTGAATCGGGTTGTCTGGTACAATACGTTCTGTAAGGTATCCCACGTACAATGAGTGACAGTTGCACCTGCATGATTTTGAGCTCATGGTGAAGTGACTATAAGGCGTTGAAATGAGTACGGCCGTTAATAATCTGTCTGTCTCAGCTCGGTAGGTCATCAGCGTACCCACAGCACACACCCTAACGAAAAGACGACGGGTACGTTAGACGAAATTAAGTTATACTAAACGCTATACATAGCGTTTGCCGAGATGTCCTTCTACCTTTCTGTTTCTCCAGGTTTGTTGATGCATTGTATGATAAAAGTTTTGTTTGGTTTGCTGTCTATTTATTAATTTTTGTTATCCTTCTCAACCATCTTTCAGTTTATATCTTCAATATCTTCTTCCCCAGTTTAGATTCTATCGTTAGATTCTCTGTTTTATCTTTATTTCCGGGAGATAAGGGTTTCAGTTTTCTGCTGGCCTGTCATCCGGCTAACAAACACTGGCTAACTGGAACGCGAAGGGGATCCACTCACGCGCTTCCTGTTTCGGGTTCACATTAGGTACGTGGTATGTGAGTGGAACCGCGAGTGGCACTACACAAACCATTAGTGGTGAGTGTTAGGCGTAGACGTAACGGACAAGCCAAGTAAAAATAGATATAGCCAACCGTGTGTAGTACGGGGTTAAAATGAGATCATACTGCAACCGCTCAAAATTTCCGTTGATGATTAGAGTAGTTATTAAATATAGGTGAACTCTGTTTAGATGACTAACAAAGAAAGACTCCAGAAAGATTTTGACGCACCACAGATTTTTATATAGTAGTTTAGCCAAATTGTTGCTTGGTTGCTACCCATAGCCACCGTTTTCTGGGTGAATTTTAGTCAATTCTAGCCTATGTTGGCTATAAACTAGATTTCTGAAAATTGAGAACATGTGTGCACTGTATTATTTTCGAACGATGAGCTGATTGACTGAGGTGGTTCAATTGAGTGCCCGTATTAGATGTAAACACATGGTTTATACTCTACGAGACAGTTTGGTACTGTACAATGGCCGTAGCAGAAGTCTGACCCTTAGAACAGTTCATGTGGCTACGATGTGCACACTAAAGACTTTGTGTCAGGTGGATAGTTGTATCTTTGTCTGCTAGGTGACTTGACTAAAATCAGTATTTGCAAAGTGATAATAGCGACGAATTGTTGAAAACATTGACCAAGGATTACAAAAGACGGTAGAACAACTTGTAACCTGAGCCATATTTCTAGAAGTTTCAACCTAATGGATAATAGTTGTGACTGTTTTCGGTGATCATAATACCCGTTCTCACTGATGTATTTAAGCGGAAGCAAAGCCGATCTACTGGGACTGCTTGAGTACCCAAAACTACAGAGAAAATTTTAACACTCGTTGTTTCTCTAAACATTTGACGGTTTTAATTTAGAATTTTGCTACGACCCTAGCAGAACCTAAAAGGCATGAAGTGTTTGAACGATGAAACAACTCAGTGATCTATGTCCATGTACGCAGACCAGTCCGTACAAACTTTTCACCTGTTGTTGTTAACCATTCTAAACTACTTATAGTCCGGTCAAGTTTGAATCAATGGATTCTGATGACCACAACTGGCGCTTTTTCATTGTGTCATCCCTCCAGTAGACAGTGATCTGCACTGTGATATGAACTGGTTCATGACGCTTGTGAAATGCTTTAGTTGCTATTTCGTTCATTCATCCATAAAAGCTACTAGGCTGACCGGAGGGTGACTGTGACCGCCGTTCACTGCAAACGCCGCATAAAATAACCAGGAAGATAACTGTTCAACAAAAATACAAAAATATTTAAAAGAGGTTTAAGTAAAAAAACTAGACAGTATGAATACAGACACTTTAATAACTGAGGCATACTGTTATCTCAGACGGTGTTCCTAGCAGCTGTTTGACTGAGCACAGGGATCACCACTGGGCAGGCGACACCAAACCACTTGATTCAACTGAACAGTCAAGGTCTCCGTATTACGCAACCACCTCGTTGTTTGATTACTCCACGGTTTTCTCAAGCTATTGATAGACTCAGTAAATAATGCCCACTCAGATGGTATGCGGAGTACGTGACCCAACCATCGCTGACTGTACTGCGTGATGTGTTGACCAATAGATCATGTATCTTGAATGTTCCAAATTACGCGCTAACGATCAGCCGCGTTGTTTACGCAATCATCGCATTTCGATGTGAGGTAATTGGCAAATGGTTGTTCAATTTTTATGAATTCTACGGAAATATGAAGACAGATTATCTTAGTGTTCCACTCTTTCCGCTTGTATTCACAGATCCGATTCTCCTAGATACCGGTATCGAGATAACATGTTCTGCGTGGAACGAAAACGGTTCGTTGTTGGCAATCGCCGGTTTACAGAAAGGTATTGCGCTGTCTCAGTCCAATTCAGGCAAGAGCACAGAACGCGATGTCAACGTGGTGCAATTCTATAGCGCTTTTGGCGAGGTAACTACAAATGTAATGGTCAGCACGTGAGCCGACAATTTTGAGGGACGTTTTATGATTTCGCATTGTATTCATTTCAGACTAGATTGGAAAGCATTCATATAAAAGTGTGACCGAATTAACTAGAAGATTTACTGTGTTCAGGTTTTAGCTGATTATGAGGGGTATGATTTTGATCTAATTTGTAGTGCGTTGTTCTCTTAGTCTAACTCAGAACAGCAATTTTTCAGATGACTGCCACTTAAAACACTCTGGTTGGTTGGTGCACATTGCAAAGCAAATCTAACGGCAACCCATTGTTAGTCACATTACAGCCAATCACATGGTTGTGGGTTCAAGCAGTTACTGTAAACACCCCTGGCTAGATAGCTTTATAGGATCGAACCCATGAGTACTACTTAATAAAACGTAACAGCCAAGACTGAAGTCGTAGTTTAATCTTTTATAATAGGGTAACTGTTAAACTCAGGATCATGTGAACTTTTCTCCTCGAATGTGGATACACTCCTTTAGTCTAGCTGTTAGGTACGGGAACTTGGATCCGGACAAAACATAAGATGTCCTAAGATATTTAAACAACACCAGACAATTGGAATACATAAGAAAGTGAATTCAACCCTCAAAAAAGCACGGTGGTAATGAAACCCAGCCACCAGTTGCACAGTCTTGTCTCAAAGTCTGTCTACCGTTACTGCTCCTGTTATAGTCTTAGACATCCTGGTAGCATCTAGTCGACCCATGACCCTATACATTACATGACTGCAAATACTCCGTGCTGCTCAAAGCTGAAGACACAGGAAAACAGATACATGAAACATTGCTGAGAAAAAGTTAGAAATTTCGAAGAGTGCAAGTGGAAAGTCATTATCGGTGACTACCCCGTCTAGTGAATTGGGTTAAGATGCGTGATAAACAGCGTCTCTCAAATTCCCCGAAAATCACGGGTTTACGATGAGGTATCGGTTTTAGGAAAGCGTTCTGTTAGTTTATTAACCAACTCCTGTTCGTCATTTGCTGGGTGACTCAAGAAACAGGACACAGATCACCAAAGCATTCTCGGAGGTATTCCTTGTTCTACTGAACAGGTATCGTTCCGGTCTGCTTCAAGCAATCCGATGAATAACTGTGTATTGTGCGTCTTAATCAAAAAATATCATATTTATGCAAGTGGGCCCTGACTGTATTGCATATTCATAAAATGAATTATGTGGGCTTTATAAGTGGATTGCTTTTGTGGCGTTTGCACACAAAACATCTGACAGGTAACTTACTCCAACTTCTAGTCTTCTTTTGAAAACATTCTTATCCATTGAATATACTAAGGGTAATTGCTTCAGGCCGTTTATCAAGTGAGGGTTGTATTTTCATATAGATTGAACATCATCCACAATTGATCGCAGCAGTCACATTCACATAGACTTTCCAGTCGACCCCTTTCAAAAAGAAGCACTAGACTCGAGTTTCGCTCTCATTAGAGCCCATCAGTAGTGCATATCATTGCCACTGCCGGACACGCTGTTCATGAGGCAACCGTGTTTACCACTGCGCCATTGACCTCACGTTAGGCACGACCGAATTATCATATGTGACCGCTCAACCACTTTTGCTTGTGAGTCATGATCAGGTTGCCCGATCGCCTCGAAAGGAGACACAGTTACTGTCTGTTAGTTCTAATCGATGGCCCCTCATTTTAATAATAATATTCTACGGGCAACTTCAGTCCTCTTTCGAGGGAGCTTCTTTCAAAAAGGGCTGGTTGCAAAGTCTATCTGAATGCGAAAACCACGGTCAGATATTTGTGGTGTTCATTTTATATCATCTAGTTGTACGACTGTTTGCTTATCGTCGGAGACGAACGAATGTTTTCGTGTAGCTACTACTCGTCAGATTTATACACCTGGTAACTCAAGTGAAGGGGATATTCATAAACGAAACCTGCCCCAAGTTACTGGGTGACAGCAACCACAGAACCACTCAGGTGCATCGCACTGCTTCTTGCAGTTTTAATGACCACGAATCCGTGATCTGATAGATGGACATCTGGATTGGAAATTGGACTCATCGGCATAAGTTGTGCTTTTGAGTCCTCGACGTGCGTGATGCTAATGAAATGCGGTTTTGATTGTACGCCACTTCTCTAGTGGTCTCTGGGATTAACTACTTCACAAACTAACGTCTTTGAAATTAATCTCGGCGTATTTCCGGGTGATCGGCACATTAAGGCAAGTTAGACACAAAGCTTAGAGTGTACTCAGAGTAATGTAAAGCAAACTTACGCCACTGTGAAGTTAAGTATTTTTCTAATTCCGCCATGAACATCAACCCCAGAAGAAGTCTGAAATAACTGAGATAAATGAAATATCCTAGTAGTAGAAGGACTATACACTTCTGAACTACTGATCACCCGTTACGAATAACTTTCCATATACAGGAATCAAGCGTCTTTGGTTGAATTTTCTTGCGAATGCTTATCGTTGCTTGTTGACTACCAAACTTAAGCGTTCGGACGAAACACCATGTGAACACTAATCAATTTATCAAATGGTCCCAATTGGCTACTAACTGGATTTTTATAAAAGTGGAAATCACCAAAACACTGGACTAAAACATATTTTACGACGCGCCGCACAATGCTTGATTGGTATAATATGAGTGCGATTCAGCATATGAATAAGTAAATCCAACACTGCTGGTCGGTAATGTCTGATGATTTTTGAGTGGCTGGTGAAATCATTCGATAAAATTCTGATTGGCTTAAAGTTCGTTTTTGAAAATCTGATGATTCCTTGTAAGTTCACTTAAAAACAGTTAACAGACTGTGCTTTCATTGTTCTGTCTTTTTTCTAAACCCAGCATTTACGATCACTCTGTCTGCCTGGAAAAAATCTGACCGCATGCGCTTGGGAAGGCAACGGCTCTCTGCGCTTGGCTTTAGCCGTCGATTCGCTTATCTATTTCGCCAATCTACGGCCCGATTATAAATGGGCCTACTGCAACACGGCTAACACTGTGGTTTACGCTTTCACTCGTGCCGGTTCGCAGGAAACCTATGTTGTCTTTTGGAATACAAAGAACAATCAAGTATGTTCAATGGAAATTCGGGGATTTTTGGATTACTTCCAACTGAACGCCATCCACGCTTGATCGAAGCGTTCGCATTCAAATGAGCCCTCCGACTAGCCCACTTCGGAAGAAAGCACTGGACTCAGAGTGTGCCATCCGAAACTCTTGTCTGAATGCATACACTGCGATCAAATGTGGATGCTGTTCAACTGGAAACCAAGTATGCTTTGAATCCGGTTTTGACCAAGTGCCACGTCGCGCCTGGAGAAACACAAAATGAAATCTTTAACAATAGGAACCTAGGGAGCAGAAGTCGGGACTTAATGGAATGAACAAACGGATACAACCAGAAGTATGGGAGAACAGGCAATCTGCGCTGAGAAGAGACTCGTAGTAGTCAAAGTTGTTTTCGCCGCCTTATCGCTAGGTCAAATACAATGCATTTGTTGGTTCACCGGGGTTGGCAGATAGTACATTAATGGAGTAAGAGGTAGTAAACATTGATGCCAACTCGATCTGACTAATGAGGTCTGGTTGCCTAACATCAGCCACATGGGTTGTAAACATTTATAAAAAATCAGTCCATCTATGCAACAGATCTATCAGGGGTTATATGTGAACCGCTATGAAAAATTTACTGTCTTGACCAGACATGCTGGTGCGTATGGTGGAGGTGACTATAAGCGAACTGTAATAGCTTCTGTGATTCCTAGTAAACGACTTTTGACCTAATTCTGTTGCTCTCCACCGATTTGGTAGATCGACTTAAACAAATAGGCCAGGTTCATCGGATGGTTCGAATCGACCAAGGACGTAGCGATCGCACAACAAGAGGTTTTTATCGATCCCCGAACTAACAACATTGGATGATGTGGTCGGATGCACTCAGATAATTGTCTTGTTATATAGCCAGTGAAAAGATGAAGTCCAAATTTTTCGCAACTGGGTCTCTTCCCAATTACCAAATCTATGGAACTATTTACCAATAAAACGGTAGAAATAGAAGAGGTAGCATATACAAGCAATACATCTTTCGGCTGAGGACGCAAGGTTGAGATAGAAGCAAATCAAACACGTAACTGAGCCGGTAAACAGGTTTTGTTTATTGCTACTCTAAATCTTCTGGTCTTGTTTTCAGCAGAGTTATCGCCTCCGAAAGGCAACTACACAAACACGTTTTTTGTCCGCAGTTAGCGATATGCCTACTTTTGTGTTAATCAAAAAATGCTTGTGAATAAACTGCTACTGCATTTGTTAAATAGAATTTGTCTTTCATCTTTTATATTATCGTTTGAAAGTATTTTCATGGCTGCACCTATCAAACTATGGACTAGGTTCCTCTTAGTGGTACCACTGTCCTGTCCACTTTACATTAAAACACACTTTTCATTGTGTTATGTCATTCTCGTGACGAAGTATGAACATCTCTGAAAAGGCTATTCCTGTAGATGTTTCTACTGATACCCTCATATGGATGTTGTTGCTCTTAATATACCGACCGAGAATCTCATGTGTCTTAATTAACAGGATATATATGAAGGAAGATGTGACGTTAAACGAGAATGAACTTTTTTTTTCATCTGGCTCAGTTAATTTAACGGTTCGACAAATTAAAAAAATATTTCAGACTATGAATTATTAGTGTTCTTTCTACTCATTCTAGCAACTCGGATAGCCATTCTGTCGTTGCGCGTTACTCTGTTTTTATGCACCTTGGGTAACCCCTAGGGTCTGGGCATTACAGTGTTTAGTGGTCTACGTCTTTTCGACGTAACTGAATCAATAAGTCCCTCTTGTTTCATACATCCTGGAGATCTTCATAATGCCCCAGAAAACTGAACATCAATAAGTGTTACAAGCTGACAATGAAGGTGGATATTAATCCGACCAGTGCCGTGTATTAGTGGCTCGACGTACTTCTAGAAAGTGGAATTCGACTAGCGGAGATTAAATACCCGGTCCTACTCCTCGTTACGGGTTCACTTTCTCATTTCCACAAAGTCCAAATGGAGGTCGAGCAGCTTTTTTGAAAAATATTCTTCAGTGATGTTGCTTGTGAGGGGTACATTATGGAGTGGAGCGCCGCCAGTGCTGCCTTTTGGTGTACTTTAACTGTGTGAGGTGGTGGTGGTAAGCGAACAAAACCACTTTCTGAAAACCGCACGATGTGTGGCGTGCAGATAAGAAACGACTTTGGCTAAGAAATGTAGTAACTGTTCGCAAGACAAATTAAGAGTCGCGAATTGTACGACCAAAGAAACATGACAACCTCAGGCGTCCACATGGACGTGGCCTACCTATAATAACCACTTGCAGAAAAGACGAGTGCTCTACGATTATGGTCAAACTGAATGTCTGTTTCCAGTCATACTCCAGGTGAGTTTAGTAAGTTCCCAGTAATCCTCAAATTTAGTAAAACTAAGTTTGAATAGTGTATGGTTTCCATCCAAGGGGCTCATACATGTGCCATCCTGAGTGAAAATGTTGGTTGGATTATGAGTCGCAGTAGGTTGTAGGACAAGTCGGGCTCAAAATAAGATGTATATTCACTACACCACACGCAAAGTCTAATCTAGTCTGTTATGGACACTGTATATAGATCAATTGCAAACAACCTGATTGGCCAATGCAGATATGGTGCACATGATTGGCTGCAATCCACCACATCCTTCCCTTTTTAACGATTCTTCTGTATTCTTCGGTTTCGGAGAAAGAACTCGTTGTCTTCAGTAGAGCTGGATTCAGCCGCTTCGGAAGTGGTCGTCGTCGTTTCCTTCTTCCATAGGCGCACCCTATTTCTCTTTAATGTTCCTTCATTTGAGCGTACCACACAAGAACCTTCACCGTCTCGTTCTTCCACGATCCCTGGGGCCCATCTGTCAGAGCCCATACCGAATGACTGAATCCAAACGGTATCCCCTTCGTCCAGTCTTGGCAGCTCATGAGATCCTTTGTTATACACTTGTCTTTCTTGTTCCGTTCATTGTTTCAAACATTTTCTTACGGTGTTCCCGTGGTAGTTTGTAGGGCTAGACGTTCTTCAACAAGTGGTATCCTCGTTCTCGTTCTTCTTCCCAGGAGCCGTTGAGCCGGACTCAAATCTGTATCTGCTGACGGGGTGTTTCTGTGTTCTAGCAGTGCCAGATAGGCGTCTTCTTTGGCTGCTAAGCATTTCTTCATTATTTTCTTTGCCTCCTTCACAGCAGATTCCACTTTACCATTAGACTGGATGTGGTGTGGGCTGAAGACTTTGTGTTTAAATCGCCATTTTTCGGCAAACTCCGCAAACAGTTGTGCTGAAAACTGTGGACCACCATCTGATCTCACACACTCTGGAATGCCATAACTTGTGAACCGGGCTTTCAGTCCGCCAGTTATCTCCTCAGCTGATGTAGCGTTTAACTTCTCAATTTCAAAAAAGTCGCTGAAATAGTCCACCAAAAGCAGATATGACTTGTCTGCAAGCGAGAATAGACCAACCATTACGTGTTGCCAAGGTCGCATGGGGACTGAGCGGCACACCATGAGTACCTTTGGCTTTTGAGTTCCTTACTGCTTGCAGACCGTACTGGTTGAAACAAAGTCCTTGATATGACATGGCCAATATACGGTATCCTCAGCGCGTCTCGTACAACTGCGCACACCGAGGTGCGAACGATGTATTTTTTGCATAATGACTTTTCTGGCAGCTCGGGAAATCACCAAACGTTCTCCACGTAGCGCAAGACCGTATTCTGTGGTTAACCCACTCCGAACCTTGAAATAAGGGTGAATTATTTCATTCACCTGTCGTGCCTTGTCCGGCTGGCCGTTTTTCATTTGCTTTCCGAGCTTCTCCATCTCTTCGTCATCGGCAAACGTCTGCCTTATTCGTGGTAACTGCGAAGGTGATTCCGCGAGTGTTAGGTGTACCTGTTCATATCCGGTACGGTTGTCTTCTTCCGTTGCCAGTGGGGCTCGCGATAGTGTATCCGCCAGTACCATGTTCTTGCCAGGGGTGTATCCGATTTCGAAATTGTACTTCTGCAAACATACCAACATTGCCTGCAGACGGCGTGGCGTCTTGTCCAGAGGCTTTTCTACGATAGTTGTCAATGGTTTATGGTCAGTCTGAACGATAGTTTTTCTTCCAAATGTGAATTCGTTGAATTTTTCCATGGTAAGGACTACCGCCAGCAGTTCCTTTTCGATTTGTGCTTATCGAGTCTCTACACTACTCATGGTTCGACTTCGGAAGTCAATCGTCTGTCCGTTCTGCATCAGAACTGCTCCAATCCCATTTTGGCTGCTGTCACATTATATCATTAACGGCAGACGTGCATCATAGTAAAGTAACAGGAGCTTTGACGATTAATTGTTTGATCTGTTTCTACGCTTACTCCTGTTCATCTCCCCACATGCATGGCGTATCCCTGTGGGTCAGTAGCCTGATGGGCTCCAAGATTTGAGCTAAACAAGGCAGAAATCGACTGAAGTAGTTAATCATCCCATTGAAACGAGCAATACCTTTCACATCGGTTGGGTGTGCCATACTCACCATTGCACATATTTTTGTTGAATCAGGCTTACTTCCTTCGCTGGATAAAACATGTCCATGAAAGTAACCTCGTTGGTGCAATATTCCATTTTCTCTTGTTTGAGTTTGATGCCGACCCGTTGACATCCGGAAAGAAAGAGTCCTAGATTCTTGTCGTGTTCGGGTTCGATACGACCGTAGATCAAAACATCGTCAGCTATGCACATAACACCAGGTAGGTTCTCAATTGCTTGGATTGGTCGTTTCTGGAATATTTCGCTGGAGACTTTCAATCTGAACAGTAGACGAAGTCAATGGAAACGACCAAAAGGTGTCCCGAATGTCGTTAACAAACGACTGTTCGTCCAGTTTCACGTGCCGAAAAACAGGATAAATCCACCTTGGTGAAAAACACGCGCCGGTTGACTGAGGAAGAACATTTTCCAATAAGAGAAGTCGGAAATACTCCCTCCTTAATGCTGCATTTAATGGTTTCGGGTCGATACAAATTCTCAATTCACCGGATTTCTTGCTGGCTATAGCGACCTGATTAACCCAATCGGTTGGCTTGTCTACTTGCTGAATTACTCCTAGATCTGTCAACCGTATTAGTTCCTTTTCAGATGTCTCTTTTACGGTTATTGGTAAACGACGAATGGGTAGCACGACTGGTTTCGCATCCAAATCGATGCTCAATTTACAGACGTCTGGGGGGGGGGTTCCCAAAGTACCACGAAAAACGCTGGAATATTTTAGGCACATGTTGGTCAACGGCGAGATTACGTTCTGTGCACAGTCAAATATGACCAATTCCAGCTCTTTGATTACTTCACCTTTGGGGAGGGGTGGAAAATGTTTTGACCAAAAACAAAACTTGTTTGATAGGTTTGTCATTATCTGAGTTGCGTAAGATTGCTGTAAACTTCCCCGTGGGCCTCAACCTTGTCCACTTCTACATTCGAAGTACGAGGTTTGTATTCGTCAGTGGTTCGTTTGGTACGCAGGACCGAGAAACGAGGTTGACAGCTGCATCTGAGTCCACCTGGAAGTTTATTGTTATTCCATTCAACTCAATTTCGGCAAATCGTATACCCTGGTGCTGAATACCTTCTAGGCTGGGTCGTCTTTGCCAAACTTGGACCACTCTTGCAGCATACAGAGAAATGATTCGCTTTGCCGCACTTTGTGCAGATTTTTCGCTATGCTGGGTACTGTTCTTTCTAGAAACTATGGTTTCCTCCGCAGAAAGTGCAGCCTGCTAGGGGGCTTCTTGGTTCTTTGGCCATCACGCGAATGACATCCTCTGTCGAGTGAAGTTTGCGGGCTTCTGCCTTTCTGTCGGCTGCCTCTTCACTTCGACACATATCAGTGCATTATTTGAGCGTCAATTGAGGATCCCTCAGCATTCTCTTTGCCAAATTGCCGTTTCTCGTTCCAATAATTAACCTGTCTTTGATCAGTTTGTCATGCATGCAGTTACAGTAACCGCAGGTTGTGGTCATGAACTTCAGAGCCTGAACAAATTGATCTATGGTTTCTCCTGGTTCTTAGACGCGGTATTGAAATTTATACCTCTCAAAAGTTTCGTTCGTAAATCCCAAACAATAACATTCTAATTTGTTCATCACGTTTCCCAATCTTCTGGGTCTTCCTCTTCTCCATACGGAAATGTATTGATACAGCGGACAGCCTGCTCTCCGATGACGTGTCGAAACATCGCCATTTGGAACTCCTTCTCGGCTGACGATAGTCGAGCTAGCGTCCGGAAATCTTGAAATTGCAACTTCCACATTTTCCATCTTTCTGGAAGTTTTTCATCCTCATTCATGTTCAGCTGGGCCGGTAATCGGAGATTCAATCCCACCATTGGGCTCACACCAATGCAATCTGGGTTCTTCACATCTATCACCATGTAGGACAAGTCGGGTTCAGAGAAAAATGTGTATTCACTACACCACACACAAAGTCTAATCTAGTCTGTTATGGACACAGTATGTAGGTCAATGTCAAACAACCTGGTCGGCCAATGCAGATATGGTGCACACTATTGGCTGCACTTCATCACATAGGTAGTGCAGTGTTAGGCCATAACCTCCATAAACAAATTACTACTCCCTCTGTTTTTCCTGATTCAAGACTGGCGGCAGGAAGGACAGGTGGTCCAGTGTCTACAATGATTATTTCAGGTTGATCTCTTCCTCGGGAATGTTTGGGATTTCGCTGTTTCCAGAACCGTGTTATCTAACCGAGATGGCGGTGTGTCGCAGTCAATGGCGTACCTGTATCCATACCATTTCTCGTTCTTCCGCTTAGTCTTCTTGTAATATTTTTCAACCTTGATAACATTTTCTTTTAGTATATTCCACGTCACTGTTGAGGTGAACGGCGGCACGAACCACAGTACCTTTTGGTCAGGCTCATGGCTGCTATGATTTTTTAAATTTATTTTGGATCTACAGCCTTCCATCGTCCCACGCATTTGTAACAAGATATTTTATTCAATTTCTTTTCTGAAACAAGCTTTCCTCGAAATGAACTTGAAAAGACAAGCTAGTAGTGGTATATTGAACGATCTTTGTTTGTACGGATTTCGCTGCATCTTATCAAGTACATACCGCAGAAATGAAAATTACAAAATATGCATAAAATTGTGACTTACGGAGAATGTTCTGTCCAGGTTTGAGGAAAAGAAGAAGAAATTCATTAACACTACCAAGGTAGTGCTAATTTAATAAACAGTTCCTTTTGCACACACAATGGCGGCTTCAGACGTTTACTAGCAATTGCCTCGGCAAAGTGAAGTAAGCGTTTATTCCGGTGCGTGAAAATGACTGAGAATACCGACTGATTGCCATTCTCGTGATTTGTCTCAAGCACATGACGCTCGATGGACGAAGCCGGTGTCTTGTGTAAATGACCTTTGGCCTCATTCACACAAATTCCAACGGGTTGGCTGTCGCGGATGCGCACGCCACTTGTAGACAACGTGTTAAATTTGTTATTTATGATTCTTATCGCCGTCGCACAAAACCAAAAGCGTCACGAAAACCAGACATGTTTTGAATTTGCCAAATATGCAGCGTGTAGCTGTCTTGGAATACAACTACATGCCATTACACGAACATGGTGGGGGGTGAAACTATCAGTCAGATTAGTCTAAACGACTGATCATCTATATTTCCTTTGCGTATTTCCTGTTTCAACTGCGAAATCTAGGGAGATTTCCGTCCCACATCTACATAGTAGATCAAGGGTGGATTTTTCTTTGACAGGTTAGTAATGTTGATAGTAAATCTCCCGTGGTTAGAGTAGAAGAGAAAAACTTAATGCACAATAGTTGTGTGCATACAGTCGGAATCAGTAGTTGTTTATATTTTAAGTGACAGATGATCACAAACGAACCACATGGTTTATTCTGCACTATATTTAGAATGATCATCTCGGAATGAATCAGTGAGATCACATAGGTTCAGGTGAGTAATATGAATGTTGCTATTACGTTATTTTTGTAATAGGATTGGTTTTCTCTCCAATCACCACATTTACACGTAAGTGATAAATGTGTCTATGGTGCAGTACTAACCAGGTCTACTATACTGTGTCCAGTATATATCAATATCCTCCCGGTACCCTGCTTACGAGCCCGACATGTAGATTATAGACGGTTCGTTACCAAATGAAATGATGTCATGAGTTCGTAGAAGGTAAAAGAGATATCGATCTTTGTCTGCAGCTCAGACATGCAAGGGGAGCAGATGGCTTCCCTCCACTTACGCTGAGGTTTAAATTTGGTCGTGTAAGAAATTTGTTCTGTGTTTTGGACACTGTTCACCTAATCACTCTTCAGCAAACTGTTGGACCATTTAGAAGTTCCATCATATCTAAATGCCCTTGCGGCTACTCCCAATCATTCTATGCTTCTCTGTCTGTTTCTCATTCCTGGATAAAACAATGAAGAACAACTTGACTCATTTTTATAAATCTCCAGAGGATATGTCAAAGCATATTACGCAGAATGGAGAGTTGCAGTCTGGAAGCGAAATACCAGAGAAATACATTTGTTTACGATTGAGTTGAACGGTGTTACGTAATTTTCTAGATATGTCGAACTGCGTAAAACCTTGTTGCCTGAGGAAATATATGATGGGGTCGTCCAATGTGAATGCTTCAATAGGTATTATGTGGTACGCCTTCTATATCATGGAATGCGTAGTAGGGTGTTGTTACTTACACGACTGATTCCGGACGCACTTCCACGCAAGTTCTGTTCACTGACTTATATGTTGGTACGGACTCCTCAGTTGTTTTGCAAGCCCAGACTGCCTTTTCGTAGCCTTCCAAATATTCATGACATATTCTTACGTGTTGTATGCGGTGATCTCGATTGGTCGACTACCATCATACTTATTGCCCTCAGCTCTCATACCGTTAACCTGTTTTCTACGTCTCTGGGGGCACATCTTGATTCAGCCTTCCTTAACCACAGGCAAATGCTCGAATTCCATAGGATCACCGTACTTGGTGAATCCGACCACTTAATCATGAAGCTCTCTTTAAAGGTTTACTGTAAGACATACTACAAGCTCTTTGTTGAAAGCGGAGATTTTAGAGACACACATCGGCTATCTTTTCCCGACAATTACAATAGGTTTAAGAAAAAGTTACCTACATCCAGCATGATCAGCCAATTTATCAATACATATGTGTTCTCCAGTACATTCCTGATTCATTATTTACTTTCCGTGTTTTCAATTCGAAGGATTTTCTACTCCTTAAAACATTTGGCGAGCTGCAATAAAACTTTTCGCAAACCATATGCTAATGTGTGGAAACTTTTCCGGAAAATACCAGTCCGACATAATCCATTCCACTTTTTTACAACTCCCTAAGTGTAGTTCTGAAGCATTCATCAGATTCAAGCGGAAATATTTTTGTTTACATGTACCCGGCCTCATCGTTTTCATGTTGTTACTTATTTGGCTCGATTTCTGTGCACACTCAGCCTTCTTAATCATAAATTTACCGTGAAACTAGATCAATAGATAGTTTTTTCATGATTGATGTCAATTTTGACCGTTTGCTAACTTCTTGACAAGGTTCTTGAGTATTACTATTATTGTGTGATCCAAGCAAAATTAATTGTCGTCCAGTTGTTGAAGGTATGACCAGATGAAAAGCCGGAGATCCGTCTGTCTGGGAGCATTACACATCTTACCGACTTGACTGAATTTGAACCCCCACCTGTGGTTGTTCTTTAGTAGGGATTTTTTAACGTACGAGTAACTGGCAGGGAACAATTCATGCTTGACCTCAGTTGAGGTAGTCAGAATACTTTGTTTTTTATGAATTCATGGATTGGTCCATTTCAATGATTGCCGCACTTGCAACCTAAATTTCCCAGACGTCACTTGAACTTGTCCGCCTATTCTTGCCTTCTGTTGAGATCTTGGTTGCGGTACATTTCTATACTATTTGTTTCGAATTTGGTTGACTGTCGGTGAATCTGCAGAACAGTTGTACAAAATGACTCTGGTAAATATAACAGAAGACCAGTTTTCCATCAACCAACTCGTTACTGGAACGTTAACACCAAAGGCAAAACTCAACGAGCCATTGAATGGAAAAGAAGTTATCAGGCAGAAACGTGATCAAAATCGAAGTAAACAAGTGCGATCAGCAGTCTAAGGCGAACAACCAGTAACAAAACATCTTTAGTTTTAGAAGGTGCTCGTAGCAAAGTGTGTGAGGACCATATGCCATAAAACCCAAACACAACTACGGTCACGAAATCACATTAACAAAGAATTTCGATTACAACACTCCTGAAGAAGGCCACCCGAAGTGATTGAAACGTAGAGTATTAAAACTTGCTCGTAACATTGTGTTATTCCCAATCCATTTATCAACAACTACGGTCACTTTTATGAGTGTTAATGATATCGTTTTGTTTGGAGATGAAAGCACTGTTTGCAAATGTTGTGTAACGGCTAACATGGCAGGGGATCGAGGTTGTGCCTTCGTCAATATTATAGACCTTTTTTTAAGCTAACTTATATGGAATCTCGATCGCCCGAATGAAAGCGGAAAAGAAAACAGCTAACTTCACAACAAAACTAATCGCAGTCTACGAATACTTTACTTTAATTTAGCATAATGTTTACGTAAGCTGCTTGCCTTCTTCCCTCCTTCTGTTTTTAGACTCGGGTTCGTCCTGTGTTTCAGTTGAGCCATATCTGCGCGGCCGAAGATTACGCTTGCTTAGTGTGCAGAAATGAATCAGCCGGTTCTGGAGTGAGTCACTCTAGTTCGGCTTTCATGTCTGGTGTTCTTTACTAGTACAGAGTTACACTTGTGGACTTTCACTCAACGCACGATCACTTAACCATAACTAGTGGTGATGACTTCGTAAAGATTTCGATTTTTAAATCTTTCTTTAAGATATCCACATCAATAGACCTCTAACCTAACAGCTCAGTTTTCAAACCCAATAAAACAGAATTGGTGTTAGTATCACGTACAGTTTGTAGTAATGTTTAACTATCCTACTCTTGACAAAATAGTCTGACATTTCTGTTTCATACAGGTAGGTAAATGAATGCCCAAACGGTAACATTTCAAGTCTTTCCACCTAGCTTTATTTTGTTGATTTTTATTGTTTTTAGCACAGTTTTTCTTGGTTTACTTTTGTCCACATCAATTTTTTTTAGGGGGAGAGGGGAGACTGAGCGGCTGTCCATGTCTCATGAATTAGTTCGTGACCGATAAAAATTACTGATTGAATGAAAGAATATCGGCTGATAGTAGTATATTGGTAATTGACTATTATTTTTCCGTACTTAAAACCATGAAAGTAGTGAAGAGATGAGACTTGAGTCGTGAAACTTTCTGTTTAAATTTCGGTAGGTAAACACACCACACAAACAAACAACGAGTTTTCAAGTAAGTAAACATCTGCGGTTTTTCGTGCGCCACTTCATTACAGATTACCCAGACAACCAATATCAACGCTCATACCATTGAGCCTGATTGCTCACCATCCTTCACTCACGTATCAACCTAGGGCTAAGCGGATCACGAGGACTCTATCCCAGAGACTGTCGCTGTTATTTCTTTGCGGACAGTCGAAGGTTTTCCAATTCATTTCGCGTCGAGAAATTTGGAACTCAACAATGAGTGCAAGTCATTTGCTGAATTACGGAAGTGCTGTTGAATCTGCTCGAGCACTGTTCGGCACTGAGTTACGCGCACTCTGTTAACCCAATGACACTAGATGAAACGGTCTAATAAACGGAACGATCCAAAGGTTCCAGAAACGTTAAAACGGTGATCAAACGTTAGACAAACTAATAATGCTTTCTAATCGGAAGTATGAATCAATCAAGTTTCCAAGTGAATGAACGAGGAACAACAAAATTACGGTGCCATGGAAGGTCCACATGCAATTGGCCGAAAACAGTTAAAATTTAAACTCTCTGAAGCAGTCGAATTGCGATGGCCATTAAGTTGATCGTAGTCACTTGGTTTAGAAAAATTTAATAAATATGCAACTGCTAAGAACTAGGGGATTTTGTTTACATATATATATATATATATATATGTACATGCAAAGTATTTAAAAAAGGCATACTGAATATTGAGCGATTTATTGTGACGTTTCAAACCCACACTAGGATCCGTTAACAAACAAACAAATGTGTCGAAATGAGACTGTTCTATCGTTCACCGTGTTCGTATATATATATATATATATATATATATATATATATATACGTAAAGTGAACATCACTCACATTTGACCGCAGCTGTCGTACTCCCATAGGCTTTTCTGTCCGACGGATTGGGAATATGCAGCTACTCAGTTATATAAGATGAGATTCGAAAACAAGTGTCCACTGTTTCCATAAATGCTCGCTTTAACAAGAACACAAGTACAAGATGAATTTCTTACAAAAAAGTTCAACTTACTCTAGCAAATCAGGGGCAAAACTTACCAAACAAGTTGTAGTAAACAATTCAAACCGTGTAATTCACTCTAACAGCTTGGCTGTTTGTCCGCTGATGCGATTCGATGTGTGTGATTGAATATAATCAGCTGTAATCAAATGATTTCAATTCGCTTGAAAATATCGGCTGTAGACAACCAGCTTGTCAGAATTAGACTGAGGCTATTTCGATCAAAGTGCGAGAGGAACGACTTTTAAGTTCAGCTGTGACGATTTCCGGACTTCATATGTTTGACTGCTCCTGAATAACTAGGATGATCTATTCAGTGCCACGTAAACAATAAGTCCACTTGAGCCGATACGGGTGGTTGGGTTAATGGGTTTATTGTCCAACTCTGAAGAGATGTTAGGAAAGACTAAGAAATAACTGGAACTTATACGGAAATGCTGGCAAACATTATAATAAAACATGCCGTCTGATCTATTAATTAGCTAGACACTCGACTTATTCAGGGCAAAAATTTTCGAAATGTGCGACCGAAGAAGTCAATATCACAAAATGGCTATCAGTTGACAGAAAATGAGCTTATCGAAACACGGAAGTCCGAGTGAGGACGAGAGCCTGTCATACGATATGAAGTAAGGAAATTTATAGTAGTTATAGTTACAAATGGAATAAAAATTGTTTGTCACTCGGTAGTATGTTACAAAACAAACTCCCACACAGACATGATCACTACTGCTTCATTTATGGGAAGAGCGTCGAAGTACTAACTACAGTGTACTAAATCCTTCTTGTGATCCATTCAACACATCCGGCCTGAAGCCACCTTCCTCGTTACAATCTTTGGACAGTACGGTCCGCACATATGATTGATGGCACTTATGTCAGCACTCAATGCATGTCCACAAGAACGTGTTAACATGGTCTACAGCGTCCATAGCTCACTTGTGCACAGGGCACTTGAATTCACGGCCAAGGTATGGTTGGTCACCGAACTTTTGGACATGCATTCAAGTCACATTTCTTTAAACTGTTTAGATCTACAGCCACAGAAACAGCCTAGGACCAATATGTGAAAACGCATCAGGCGTCACATACATTTATTATTTAGTATACGGGTTTTCATTTGGCATAAACGCTTGAACACATCATAGTTCTATAGGAAAGTAGCTTTGGTTGCGTCCTGATGTTGTGTTATCTTAGGGCGTTTGAAAGTGACGTTAGCCTTGGTGAGGTGAGCTCGCTACTCACTGCCTAATTACATATCCATTGACAAGGTGCCACCCACATAGGAGGAGATTGAAAAATCATCCATACTGTCGCCAGTGTTGTGCACTGTACACTTACCCCTGATTCACTAAATCAGAAATACGCCTGGCTTTGTATAAAGTGATTTGGGTCTCATCTAAAATGACAAATGAAATCGTTCACGAAGGGGTTAGCTACTGTGGATCGGGTTCGTCTTCCGGGCTGGAGGTCTCGCGACTCACAGTCAGTGGCTTGAGACGTCAGGTGAGATGGCGGCTAACCGAGCTCAGTGGCGTGAATGTTGTCGTTGTTTGGTCGAGTTGTCTGTGAAGTGAGTGCACTTAATGACGCGGGACAGCGAAAGCCGCAAGGAAGCTGTCTTGCTGATGATACTTTACTTTCACTTACAGCTTGGTTGTTTGTTTGCAAGGTGTAGGTGCCTTGATGCTGTATGTTTGAATGTAGACGTAGCTGTGTTTTAGTGGTTAGATTCCCTCCCTTCCCCCTTTTTCCCAATATCTCTTCCTATGCAAGATTTGCTTTATCTTCTTCGTGGTTGTGTGGCAGTTAAGCATCAGTGTGAACCACTGATGTATTGCTGTCTATGATGATGATGATGATGATGATGATGATGATGATGATGATGATGATGATGATGATGATGATGATGATGTAATAGATATTAAACACATTTGCGAAGTGGTCATATACGCTGATGTTGAATAATCTTGGATCTTGGTTGACCGTAGTTGCGACTCATCTTGAAAAAAGGTCAGCGCTAGACGTTAGAAAAATTGTGCCGACTAAACGAAGCATTTCAAAGCTAATCTACTTGACAGTCGTTCCAATGTTTTACTTGTTTGCATCTAGGTAAATACATCCATGTGGGTTATTGGCAACCTCACCGGAATTTCCTTCAGATAGTGCGCTCTTCAGCCATTCGTCTGAAATGCAGTTATGGTCATAGAAAACTTCGACACGGCAAAAGATTATTTTAAAGTTGCCTCAATATCTCGCTAGAAAGTTGAGCACATAATTGGATGATAGCTAACGTATGCATTGTTTTGCTTCCTTATCCCTAAGCTGTAGACGTTTCACTGAATAGACAATAGTTCTGCCTAACATAAATTAATGAACCGGCACTAGAGGACCATGATCAAATTTATGAGGAGACTACTGAACTTCAGAATGTACTATAGTGAATCAGTATACGCTTACAGCAAAGTATAACAACCACAGTTACATGAAGTTTGAGAAATATGAAAAATGTTATCATATCCGATGTTGTGAATTTCTCAGTACACACTTACTCTGTGCAATGCGCTCGGTGTGTCCATGGACTCAAAGCGCATTCCTATGGAGCCAACCCATGTACTGATGACAGGCCAGCAAGTAATCGCAGTAAACAAAGGAGTTATCTACGCCTGGCAATTTTTCAACCCAAAACATCTTACCGGTATGCGGTCTGCTCTGACAAACATCCGACATCGCGATGGCTCCGAAAGGTTAGTTACATACTCATCCATACAAGGCACTGGTTCGCAAATAAAGCTCGATTATACATAGCCCGTACACTGGAAACGATTTATATCTAATATTTATACGGTACTATTAAATGAATGAATAACGAAATGATTTTGAACAAAACCCGTTTGTTCGTGCTGATCGGCCCACTCAACAAAAGCAAACAGGTTCCAGTCGGAGCTGACGAAGTGGAAGATGAACTCAGTCAGGTCGATAGGCCATGTCATTAAAGGCAACCTGCTTTAAGGTATATTAATAACAAATGAGTCCAGTTGAACAAAGTAAGAGCGCATAAAACATAGTGAATTAAAGTCAGATTGTTGAACAGAAGTAAGGTTTACAGAAAGATAAAATGGATTTTCTCAATTCATTACCCATCAGTATTACATCCGGGTCTCTCTTGCATACGTATTCTTACGCCCTATGTTTTGTCGAGAAGAACATTGTTCGTAGACAGATTTGCAGTCACTGGTATCAGTCCAACTTCTCAGCAGATAGAGACCTGAGAAGCAAGTTATTCTGTCCCGAACTGATATCTCCTCGTTTCTGGGACCCGGCTTTATAACCAGCTAGATTGGTTAGTCAAACATACTTTAGGATGGTAGGAAAGATCAGTTTCATTTGTGTCTAATACTTGCAACCAAATGAACTGTGAATAAAACAATGAGAAGACGCAATTCATGTGATGTTCTCCGGAGTAACATTTCGTACATTCTGATCACACATGGACATGTAACTAATTTTAAACGAGTCAAAATCCCACAGAGCGGAAGTCATGACTTAAGGGATTAAACGGACGGACACCAAAAATGACAAATCAAAATTGTGGGAATGCTGAATACCAGGGTAGCCGCAGTGTCAACACAAATTGTTTTTGAACACACAGGCGGGACTGTGACGTTTAATGGCCAGAGCCTCAGCAAACCGGAGTATGCGTTTCCGATTGCTGCGAGATCACCGAGAACGCGTCAGAAACTATGACTATGTGTCTTGTTTGTATTGTGTGCCTTGCAACGGAAGATGCGGGGTGCCGTCCATCGGCATCTATACAGGCTCCTGGCATTTCTAACTGCGTCTCCAGCCATTTGGGTACATGCTGCTTAATACGAACAGCTAGTTGTCGGTTTGTCCTCCCTACGTGGCTCATACTGCACCTACACGAGTATTTGTATAAACAGTTAGATGTGATAGACATACACTGTTTGTTCGTAACTGGGGCGACTGGTAGAGTTTTCGTTCGTTGTATTACATACAATTGTGCAGCGTTATAAGTCCTGGATACAGCCGCTGTTAGACGCTTCCTCGTCATTTTTGACCAACTGTCCCTTAGAAATGGGAGTTCTAAATGCACCGTCCACTTCGGTACCGTCGTCACTTCCACAATCGGGATGAAGGCTTTGCTGTGTTTTTTACTAAATCGCAGGGGGTACCCGTTGACCTGCAGAGTGTCTGTCATTAGAATTTTCTATGCATACGTTGCTTGGATACCTCTAGCTGGTCTTTCACAGTGAACAAAAATATGAATTATGAGCAAAGTGGTTCATGTCCGGATACGGAAATCCAGATCAGGTATTGTTCGGTAATTTGCTGTAGTCTCTTCTTCACTGTGATATTTAATGACAGTAGTCTGTTATTTTTCTAATATGCTTCACTGAGTTACGAAGTTATGTTTATGTGAAGGGCACTTCATCATGCTTGATAGACATGGTAGTTCGAAGTCTTCGTGCCAAACACGTGAGTTTCTAATGGTTAGACCTGATTTTCTTTCAGCTCGTTGGATTCATGCAAATATCGCTTTCTGATGCTAGGTCTACATATTGAAAACAAAATAACTGTAAAGACAGATTGAACTACAGTAGTCTTCAGGTATTTTAAAGCAATGGTCAAAGAGCACACAACATTAGTTCACATTGATCAGAAAGGACAGGAGATTAGTAGCGTATCATCCCGAGTGCATACACCAAACCGTTTAATCGCTCTAACACAGTCGAGTATGAAGCATCACCGAAGAAAGTCAAAATGTGTATATTTGTATATATATAAGCAAGTTTTTATATGCGTTTGTAAGAATGTGGCAAGATTTAACTGGATAAAACTCACGCATTGTTAACCCTATGATTACTTTGTGAAAATGTGTGAGCGGAAGACCTACTTAAGGCAGTTTGGCTGATCAACTTTCCTTTGTGTCAAACTTTAAATTTGAATTCGGATCACATAATGAACATTTAGTAGCCTGTTGATAACAATCAGTCACCACAGTGATCCAAAGGAGCTAAAATGAGAATAAAGGTGACATCTGAAGGATGTAACACACACACACACTGTTGTAAGCCTCATTGACCATGACCACTGGTCTAATAAACAGGTTCAGAGTATCATTCTGATATTTAACTACTGTCCGTGAGTTCGATTCCCTTGCGTTAGTGTGATGCTAGTGCTAATTAATTAGGTTGAAACAGGTTTCTTCAAGTTCCTGCTCAGAAGTTCGTTTACAAGATATGGGCACCGTGATGTTTAGTGTTTTGAATTAGACACACAAGCTTTAACAATTATATTCCATTCACTCTTACACACTTCGCCTCCTAATTGAGGTTTGCTTTTCGTCCCTTGTTACACAACACTTAAGCACCTGAGTAAACTATTGATATATTGTTACCTTCGATGTTGATGATAATATTCATGACGATAATGATGATGTTATTGTTGTTAACAGAGGTGATCGTGATTATTTTTGTCATTTTATTGGCAGTCAGTGGGACTAACCACTTGCTTTCATATTTTAGTTCATTCTGTTGCTGTAATTGTTGACTTTTAGTTCATAAACCAATAACAAATATCTGGTTGATTTTAGTCCGTAAAAACAGAATATCCAACAACAATGGAGGAGTAAATGAAATCAGTCTTTGTTTATGTATATCTTACGGCAAAATTTGAACAAAAACAATGCAACAATCATAAAACAGACATTCCTTGCAAAATCGATTACGATCTGTGGGAGAGTTCTTATCAAATTGGAAGTTACGATGTGATAAAAAAGTATGCCATACAGTTTTTTCAATTCAATACAACTACAGGTATTTCCTCGCGACAGGTCGAGAAACAAATCGTAAAATATAAATATTAACGCCATTGCCTAAAATTATACCGACGTCAGCCATAGCATAGATGTTCCAAAACATATCCAGTTATCTGCAAAGTTGTCTGCACTCAACCATAGATTATCTGTCAGCACATTTTGGTGATTGCCTATTCGACTGCAATCAAGTTACGGAACCCTAACCTATGTTGCCCATAGAAATTTGTTTATCACGGTCAGTTGCCGTTACCGAATTGGTGTCATTATTTGAATCGCTCTAGATGATAAAAATTTAGAAGTGACCCAATTGCGAAAAATCTAGACATCGGCTGGATACGAACCCATGACAGAAATACCACACCCAAACGCGGCAAGCGCTGTACTAGGTGAATTACGAAAGCACGCCGGAAACTCAGAAATTTAACATTTGGACCTAGTTAACTGCCAATGCTCATCGGTGACGCTGATGGATTCCAGCGTGAACTGATCGAGAAATCCTGCTTGGGCAGTCAATCGGCTGGATCATTTGGTGGATTCCATATGACATAGTTGGTTAGGTGGGTAACTAGGTCCAAATGTGAAATTTCTGAGCTTCCGGCGTGGCTTCGTTGCTCAGCTGGTAGAGTGCTTGCCGTATTTGGCCATGGTGTTTCTGTCGCTGGTTCGAATCCAGCCAAAGTCCAGATTTTTGCAACTAGGTCTCTTCTAAATTATCAAATCTGCCAAAACTACTTATCAATGAAAATTTACTAAAAATGTTTGTAGCCTGTTCTGAGGGGCTTACAGACACTTATTGTGAATTGAAAGCTTGAGAGTTTTTTATTCACCAACGTCGAAATGGTCAAATAGACTGACAGTCTTACAGTTACGTACGCAATTGGGCAAAGTGGGATTGGGAAAAATTATTAATTACGTATCCGACAGGGCGAAAACACAGAAAAACAAGACAGAAATCATGGAATTGCTTTGCCACTTTTTTCAGGGTTTTAAATCGGAACGACTTAGAAAAATTGTTGCAAATTTAATTTTCTGGAAAGCCGCTTTAGGAGGGCATTTTTCCAAATTGTGACTGAATTGTATGCTACACGCAATCGACGACAGAATTATGCTCCACTCATTACAGACAGATACCACCCAGTAGTTTTACTGAGTAGCGTGATATATGTTAAGTTGTTGATGCATTTTGTTGACAATAGTATCAAACCTCAGTACTGGGAATGCAACAGCCTTCTGATGTGTTCCTCTTAACCGGGTAGGTTCATTGAAGTTCTTACATGTATACACGCATACACGTGATATAGGGACATCTACTGTATGACTGCATTTGTGAGAAAGTTATCTCAGTATGACTAGTAGCCGAGACGGAAATAGGTAAGTCGTACAGACGAATGGTTACAATTACATGCACCACTTAGACGAACGACATCGATGGTTACTAGAATTAAGGATTAATACTTGGTAAATTTGCTATGTGATTCACCGAAAATCTTTGCTCCTAGCTGTAAATGTTTTTCCCCAGGAGTCTCCGGTCTTATGAAAGAACAGTTCGTCTAGTGAAACAAAAAATTGTCTACATATTTCCGATAACAATACAATCACTTTTGCTTAATCGTTCCAAGGATCTGTCATGTGGACTTGAAGCCAGTAACAGAAGCGACAACGGCTAGCAGCGAGGGCAGTTCACTCCCTACCGGAACTGGATGCTTGGACTGGAGTTTACTTAAAAAATCCACCCCAAAGGACCCAATATGTGCAATCGCAGTCAGTGGACGGCGTCATTTATTTGTCGCCCGGGTTTCTGGTCAAGTACAACGTTATCGACTGCCCGATTTATGGTGGGAAAGCTCCATACAAACGATCGACACGCGACCGTACAGAATACAAACCAACTGCGACGCAACGTATGTTGAATGGGTTTATATAGCAGATATAAAAGTCAAAAAAATTGGTCATAATGTGACATGGTCAAATTTTATCACCTACACATCATGCAAATTAGAAAGGTTATATATAGTTATGGGTGGTTACAAATTAGGCACACTTGGAACAACAATTACTCTGTTTGTTTAATTAATTTCCGCCAGGGCTTTGGTATTGAGCTCAGGCATTTTTTGACCAAATTTTATTGGCTAGCATTATAAGTAATAAGCATTTCATTGGTCGCCTACAAAAACCCAGCTTTGCTAACGTGTACAGCTAGTCCACGGAAAACCCTGTTTGGTGTAGTTATGACCAGTTACCCTCGGGTAGGTACGCGGCACATGAAGATCTAGGATTTTGTGTATTCTCCTGAAAGCTGCTTTCCAACCGCGTTGTAAACTTCGTCAGCCACTTGCTACTATTCTTCACATCAGAAAGCTAGTCACTGTGCTCACTTTCAACAACTCTGAACTTGTGCATAATCTCTTGTATGCAGTTGAATGTGCGATGACATTTCCACATTAACCGTCGACAGATTTAGGAATAACTTGAACATATCGAGTTTCGCAGGAATGTCGACTTGTTTAATATATATGCTGATTTATTTCAATGAACTTTCTTTGGACAACATTAAGCACGACCGAATTATCATATGTGAACTCTGTAACACTTTTGCATGTGAGTAATGATCAGGTTGTCAGATTGCCTCGAGAAGAGGCACAGTAATTGTCCTGTTAACTCCAATCGATAACCCCTTGAATAGGATTTCTCTCCAAGTTGAAGTCATAGAAATCATTAACTTCTTGAGTGGTATTTTGATTACTAATAAGTAGTAGGGGATTTTGGTTTTCAGACAGATCAAACATCTGTTAGAGATGATCATTGATGATATTTAATGTTTATCGTCTCGTTTGCTTAAACAGTATGTTGGCTATCATAGACGAGTCTGGAATACTGACAATGCAATCTTTGTTGGATGATGGGGCATCGGAGAGCGGTGTATCACCGGTCAGTCGGCAGAAGCAGATCAATGATTTCATACGAAAAGATGTTTGGAACGTGAAATTTGCCGACGTAAGTACACGACATACAACAGCAATTGTACTGAAATACAATATCTGGGTTAGTTAATGGCTCATGCATGTGTCAGTTTCCCGCATTGATTGTTCTACAACCCACACCGATTCCTTCAAGGCGTTGCAAGTAGCCCCTCCTACCTCAAAGAAGCTAGTGACCAACGAGGAATATTTGAACTTCGACTGCTCATTACAGGTCGACATCTACTGACATCTCCATATTTTAGAGTGGTGGTTCCGAAATTTATTCACCCTGTTGTTGCTTATGTCATCACACACTTACTTCGAACACACCATGCGAGTGCTAGCATTAAAAGTACAAGAGGTCGAGATATTGTCGAGCATAGTCCAGTATATAGACGCATACATGTCCAAAGACCACAGAGACAAACAAACGTAGTTTAATGCTATCAGACCATTGACAGATGGACGAGACAGACAAAGTACACTTGTTTGATACATTTAATATCATTTAACGACCAAAAGTTATATATGGACTTACGACCACGAATTTCAGCCAGCAACCGAAAATGCAGTTTAGAAAATTTGGTCGACATTCACCATAATGGAACACGACTAAAGAACGTGGATCGTTCAGCACTGCGGCATAACACTTTAACATAGTGATCTGAGGAATGAATTTTAAAACGTTAGCCATAGAACACTAGATGGCTTGTACCAGTGGGAACAGGGTAACAAGACTTAACGAGGACATGAATGATGGTTGCAAAGTATTGAAGTTCTATGTGTAGCAGTGAGGGATGTCATACAATTATCTGTTTTTTTTTAGGCGGAAATTTTGCAAAATACAGGTCAGTGATCACACGGTGAATGTTCATGATTATAGTGATGGAGCTAGTGAAAGTTGGGGGAGGAAGAACAGACTGAAATTGCAGTTTAATGTATGCTCAAGGAGCAGGTAAGCTTACTTCGGAATAAAAGATATTATAATGGTATAAGATAGGAGCTACCGAGGCAAGATTAGAGATACGATGATGCGTTTTGTACATAAAGTACGCAGTTTGTCCGGCGGATTGTCAGGGTCTCCACAGACTTCAAAATAAGCCCTGATTTTGAACGACACTTCAATTGAAAAGCTGCAGTTTTAGCGATTTTGTGTTTGTTCCTCAGGTATCCAGTGATGGTAGTGCGGGCGGTTCTGTCCGCTGGGTCAGTCGGAAATTTATGGGGATGCTCACTGATGCATGCTCCTATTTATCTAGAGGTATGGCCAACGTACCCTTCCCCGCCGGTACAGATGAAACCATAAAGTATGTTGGGGTTGGCAGTGTGGGTTCGTGGACGACGGTGATGTTGGCTTCATCTCTTCAAGAAGCAAGGGTTTTCTGCACCCCCCTTCGTTTTGTGGCTAAAGTGAGGCTGCCGTTGGTAACACATGAATAGTTTTTCTCTTTGAAGGGGGCACAAACAATTTTAAGTGGTATGGTCACATGAAATGGTTTATCTTCCTGTTCTCACATATAGGATGAAACTATCCAGCGCGTTTCACTGAGTAATTTGAGTTCAAGGCTGCATTTGTACGATATGGATGCGAAGCCCAAAAAATGGAAGGATTGACATGGCCAAGTAGTTCTGTGGTATATATTTCTACACAACAGCCTGTTTACTATTCAGGCCATCGTGATTTCCAGTAAAAACCATTTATTGGTCGAAATACCAAGAGTAGGTTGGACAAAGTGTTCAAACTGCCATTCGAATTCACGAGAGTTGGGACGATTTCGCATGTTTGGAAAAGTACGTTGATGGTGACATATCAGCGATAGCATTTTGATCGTACAGGCGAAAGCAAATCAGAGTCTAACTAGGAAAAACTGTCAAGAGTTATAAACAGAATTACTGAATCTTCTGATGAACAAATTGCGAACGAAACATTGTTCCTTTTTATCAGTTATCTAACACCTTAGTACTAATTGTCGTACCAAATTCTACAACTTTGTTCAAGGTGTGGTCTACGGGACGAACGCTAAAGTAGAAGAACAAATGAAGTATCCCTTTTCAGGCAGTACCAACATTTTCCGAAATTGTGGTGAATGCTTTACTAGTGTGTGCAGTACATTACCTACCAGATGTACAAAAGAAACACTGTGGGTTGGTTTGAAGTTTATCAGTCCGTCAAGGGTGAGTACTTCCATTCATATAGGAAAGTGGTTTAAATACTTTGATGATAGATTGGGTTTCAAGAACCGACAGGCTTCGAATCGTCCAGTTAGCTAAGAACCAGATTTGTTCAGTTAGTATTTGATAGAGGACAAGACATGAACATGATGAACATGATGAATGGTTCACCTGACCATCACGGGTACACAGGCTACCAAGTGCGCATTTATAGAAGACAATGCGAGACGATAAGAGATTGTCTGGTCACAAGTGTTTGAGCTGAGACCTTGACCACCTGACCCCAAGTCATTAGGGAGTGGTACGATTTTCACCCACGTATTACATCAGCGAATCTGGATCAATGGTGTGACCTTGACAAGACAGACTGTCAGTGTTTGTTTCTCACTTTCGAACACTTGATCGCATTAATTAACACGATAGCGCACGATCTAGCCGTAGCTATTAGATGTTGTTGGACAGGCGTTTGCTCATATGATAAAACCCTGTAAACAATAGAAAAACAGTCGTAGCAACAACTCGATGAATAAAGTTCACCAGATGGGTTGTCTTCACACTAGTTACTGTTAATTCCATCTAGCTTCAACCGGTTAAGCGTTTCCATTTTGAGACATTTGAACGATAATTTTCTCAGTTTCGTTTAGTATCCCTTAAAGAACTTTATGTTGTTTTCCGTGTTTCGATAAGAATACAAAGACGGAACTCTAACTTTTGTTCAATGAATATGGAGTCACGATAAAAGTACTGTAAACTTTCACCTTTTTCTACATTTCTTCATAACGTTCACTGATTTTGTATGCAATCAAATGTAAGCCAGATTTTTAAGCCGTGAGTTCAGCCCAGTATTTTTGTAGTGCGGCCGGGTCGTCCTCCGTGCTTATCATTTTTCCCTCGTGATGTATTTAACATTCAGTTTGATTTGTGCATCTCCACCTTATCTTCACATCTCACGTACAATTCATACACACCATAGCATGATGCGCATACTGTACTGCTTGCTTTCGAATTACACTCCAGTTATTCCCCACCGGGTTCATAGCAGTACTTCTCGGTCACCCAGAAGACAATATAAAACGCTCTTGGAACAACCCTTTAAGGTGTATTTCCTGCAGTTAGGTGATACAAAGCACTCTGGAGACTGTGACTCTTTGTGCAATTCAACCCAAGATAGCATTGAATGGAAAGAATCATTTAACTTAGGTATGTGACCTGGCGGAAATCCAAATTCCTCCCACCTAAAACACTGATAAGTCACAGTCGTATTAGCTTTTAATATGACGTTCCTTGCTGGCTATCAGCAACAGCACTAAGCCCATCAGAACATAAAACCAGCTGTGCGTTTCGGCTATGGCCTTTCTTTGCCTCAGAGACTGCTACCTCGATTGAAATGTTTTATTCACAAGTGTACAGTTTTCAGCACACACCGTTCAGTGTACGGTGACCACGCGCTTTTTGATAAGGAAAATTGGCGTGCAATTGACCAGCTATTCATCTCGTGATTACTTCAGCACTATCAAAACTACAATGAACATGGAAGAGTGAGTGAGCAGTAAAACGAGAATAGCTCTACCTCTTCCATGACAACGGGTACAAGGTTGACTGAGAGATTTAGAATGGTCACAGTTTGGCTTACAGGCGAAGGGGTTTGTAGCTAGAGGTAAGAGGTGAACGACTTTGGAAATCAAGATATGCACCTGTAGTTTTCTGAGAACCATATTCACTGAGTAAATAACGGGAAAAGAAGACAACCATAATTTCAGTCACACTGGACAGATGCAGAAGGTATCATTCATAATCTCGATTGTCAAACTCCAAACAGTTCAGAATCCTTGCTCTGTAATATTCGAAGACTTTCTTCAACGACTTTTCAAAATTACAAATTTTCCCGCCCTGTTTGTTATATTGTGGTATGTAGTAAGTAAGTAATTAACTAAGTAAGTAGTATGTAGTCTGATTCAAAAATGGGTGGATCATTTTTGAAAGAAACAGAAATATTTGCAAAATAACAAATAATCTCCACCGTCAGCCAGTTGAGAACTTCCACCGTATAGAGAAAAGAATACTGTAAACCGTTGGAAACATGTTCAAACAAACATTGAAATGCGTATGAATTAAGCATGATTGGACATAAATTGTCATTTTTAATGAAATTAAGTGCGAGGCACCAGTGTAATGTTTATCTTATGAACAGGTGTGTCCTGGCCTTTTCAATCCTTTCAACCATTCGCACAGGTTTAATCAGAACAATGAGTACGTGTTCGGTTCTTACCACAGGTTACACGCGGTCGTTCTGTTCATACATTAACTCTGACCGTGAGTGGCAACCTTTCGTCAGATCATTGTCTAGTCCTACTCAAAAAGCTAGGTCAACACCATACTTCGTGCACCAAGGAAAATGAATTTTGAATACCTCACTAGCATGTACGATAATTAACTCAATAGACTTGAGACGTGGTGATAATACTACTATTAATGGTAACTTTAGTAACAATTTACTAGACCACTGTGATGCGTGTAAACTGAAAGAAATTACTGATATTGCGTCGTTGTTAAGCCGAGACTGAGGTTATGTAGATGTAGAAGAAAGAAATAACAGCATAAGGTCATTCTTGGACCTTGCTGATGATGTGTAACTATTAGTGAATAATAGAAGATTTTGGTTTTATATAAATTGAACATCATTCGCAATTGATTGCAACTGGTCAACAGTAGCCACATGGTGGTGAACATGGTTTTCTCCTGAAAACGTGGTCAAAGTACTAGTCCAGGCCGTAGCAAAGACACGCACTACTGACGAGGTCTAACAAGAGCGAACCTCGTATAGAGTGCTTCTTTTTGAAAAGGGTTAACTGGAAAATCTATCGGAATGCGATAGTTGCAATTAATCGAGGGTGATGTCCAATCCTTGTGGAAATAAAAATCCCTTACTACTCATCAGTAATCAAAGTACCGCTCGAGAAGTTAATGGTTCCTGTGATTTCGACTTGGAGAGAAGTCCTAGTTGAGGGGTTATCGGGTGGAGTTAACGGGATTTTTACTGTCTCCTCTCGTGGCGATCGGGCAACCTGATCATTACTCACAAGCGAAAGTGGTAGAGCGTCCACATGCAATGATAATTTGGTCGTGCCTAATGTGAGGTCAGTGGCGCAGTGGTAAACACGGTTGCCTCATGAACAGCATGGTCGGAGTTCTAGTCCCAGCAGTGGCGAGGATATGCACTACTGACGAGCTCTATTGAGAGCGAAATTCGAGTCTAGTGCTTGTTCTTTACGAATGGGGTCGACTACATATCTGTAGGAATGCGACAGTTGCGATCAGCTGTAGGCGTTTTGTAAATATGTTTCAAACGGTCTGAAGTAAAATAGTGAATTGTGTCAGAAGGCATTTAGTTTTAAAGTGCTCATACTTTTTACAGTAAAGAGAGAATAACCTCAACGGGTAGTTTATGAGAAATTCTGTCACGACGTGATATAAATTTTAGCGATTCAGCAAATTAAGTGAAGTCCTCCTAGAAAAAACGCGGGAACTTGAAGGGTGAACAGTACATTTAGTGCGAAACTACACACACCTTGGTAAATCAGCTTGTCGAATGATGTGAGTTGGAGAGGGAAGGTCGATGTTAGACATATAAAGCTTGGCCTTTGACTTCAAGGAATACATTAGAAACGTCTTGTGGCCACTCCACAGTAATACTCAAAATAATCCTTGTATAATTACGGTAATAACGTAAGGGTTCATTACTTACTTTAAGGGATGGCCGGTCTAATAATTCCTAAAATTAGTTGGAGAAATTTGACAAACAGCAAAGAGTAGGCCGTTAGCTGTGGAAAGCCATATTGTGTGCACGTTCAAGTAGAAGTCAGCTTTCATGAAACTCGTATCTTGAACAGACGTGACCACTGGAGCAAATAGTTTTATCACGATTGGTAAAATGAATGTGTGGAATGAGAGTGGATAAAGACTAGGTGCAGAACTAACTGGGAATGTCGCTGTTGTTACCAAATATATCCTAGTGGAAAAAGTATATTAAGGCAGCCGCTGTGGTTTCATCAAGCGATGACAGAATGTAACAAACTAGACGTTGTGTCCATCGGTGTGGAGCGTGAATGATGGATTAAACAAAACCCGTAATTTTCATCACACCTTCCGTTGTGGCAAAAATTAATTTTTCGAAATGCAACAAATCCAACAAAAGTTAACTGTTCGGATTGTCAAAAATTTGTGGGATAAGTAGTTTCCTCCTACAAACAACAAACTTACACAGTGTGAAACATATTTGTTTAGTAACTGGACGAGCGGTTGGCATAACAACGTTACACATACCGTAAGGATGAATGTCGGCTCCGCTCGTCTTGCTGGATTCTAACTGAATGACTTTTCAACGTATAACTAAATTTTTAACAGAGGGAGGTGAACCGGCACGTAGCATTTCATTGTAAGATACATTCGATAGATTTTACCCCCAATTTCTCACAAAAAGTTAGAATGACAGTGGTTAGCGTTGCTGACTGGATGAATGCACGATCATAGTGGTTTAACGTAGAATAGATATAATCACACGAAAAACCACATTGGGTAGCAAATCTGCCAGCTTTTTGTGAGTTACCATAAGGTTAATTAATTTATGTATATATATATATATATAGGCATACAAAATTGGTCCGGTTGAACACTGTACATGTGTTAATGTTCCGAAGTCGTACAAACCAATATTCTCCAGCACTCATGAAGTTATTTGAAAGTTGATTCCTATCTCTTTTGTGCAGCTTGTTTCTCCATAATTTCGTTTACGTGTTACTGGAAAATCAGCCATATCAAACGCCTAATTGGAGGTTTACCAGGACGAGTATCCAAACGTCATCGTTTGCATTTGTAGTACACTAACGGAAATGCGCAACAACGCAACACTGACTCGCCGAGTGAAGTAGATGAAATTGGTTTAGCACATTTTCAAGAAATAGCATTCTGTTAATCGAGAACTTCAAGTTGTCAGTTTGAGTTTGAGCTGAAGCGCCGGAGGTTACCCGTATAACTTTTAATGTACGCCCAAAAATGTCACATTTAAACTTTTAAACTACATTGCATAGTCCATAAAACGAACGATCACCCCTCATAAACTCTGCGAGTATATTGTCACGTTGGACAGCGTTACCGATCAGCCTCACCCCACAGATGGTTTGGAGAATATTTACAACATAAGGTGAGAACTCATTGGAAACCACGATTCCGTTACGTTAGTAAATACAGTATGAAATGACAGTACTTTATAGTATACCACAATGTTTTGCCTATGGTTTCAGGATTATCCTGACATGTTCGCAATCATGGAGAAAACGCGAATGTTCATTTTCGATGGATTCCAAGCGGAACCGGCTATACAAACCTCGTGTTACATTTGTTCATTCAATGAGCTGGAAGTCCTCGGCGTGTTGCTTGACGAACTGATTGCCTTGACAGACCAGCCATCGAAAGATTGCTTATTGCGGGTTCCAATCAAGGTAAGTGCTTTAATCCTGATATCATTTGTGTATGGTCTCTATGTGAATGTTGCAGTAAATCAGAATTAATTTGAGAGGATCTTTCAGGCATCTGTTGGCTGAAAACACACTGGAATTACATCAGAACAGGCGCTTGAAAATGATAGTAAGATTGACCGAGATATACATGTTTGTCTTAGCAGCCCGTCAGTAAATCATATACTTATTTGATTCCAAACATAAGCGCACTGAAAACCGGTTGTTGTGATTAGCAAAACTGATCATTTAATTCTGAGACTCCTCTTTGTGTTATGTCGAAAAATGGTGTTAACTATTGACAGAAACATATCATATTCTTCTCCACTAGTATCATAAATGTGGTAAAATTATGCGCTTATCCTCCATTTGATGATGCTTCGCTACGCACATTCTGTGATACTGATGATAAAATATTTGCCTGTTTATAATCATGACATGTGTAGCATCTCAACCGCTGGAGTACAGATTCCATTATGAAGTTGTGTGCTACTCTCTCGCTTTCTACTGTAATGAATTAGATATACTTAAACAGCTGTAGCACTTTTTTCTAGTTCTAACGTTTTGATCACTTTATGCCTTTCAACTTTCATTAATGCACATTTACTTTTTGAGTAACCGAGACTGCCGCAACTATGTTACTAACAGTGTTCGTGTTGACCATCATCAAATACCTATCTATCACGTCGTTTACCGCTAATCCATAACTTACTCGAGAATCAGTCAGCACGACAGGGCAATCTAAATTAATGATGAACTTTTTATGTCAAGTTATTTGTTGGGTAAGATTACTTACCTTTCGCCAAGTCTGCACTGGTAGTGAATCTCTCTCCATCTGTCTCTACAGGAAAGGTTTCAAAAAAACGAAACCAGCCACACTGTAGTTTCGGTCGGAGGGTGCGCACTAATAAACATTGTGTCATAGATACTTCGATTTCTTGTGGCACTTGTTAGTGAAAATTACAGACACAAGATAGACTGTGTCTACACAAATTCTGGATTAACGTTCCCCGAAGAAGATGATGTTGCCCCTTTGGAAGTAATTAAGTCCTTATTGGATGATTAGGTGCTTTTTTACGAAAGCTAGATGGTTGAGTCCCCAGTCAGACGACAGTGTTGTGAAAGGCACGTTAACACTGATTGTCAAGTGCAATCTCTGATAGCAACGCCATTTTTACTAGTTACACAGAAGATCACCTTTTTAACATCTGTTTAGTATCGATCGACTAAATACAGGCTGCATCAGCCCTTCTCTATTGACTCGAAATTTCATTCTTAGAGGAGCCAGCTATATGTGATTAGTCTGACAGTCCGTTTATTTTTCTGAAGGTGCACTTCAGCCTCCATGGCTCACATGGGGTTAACAATGGATCCCATGCATAACTTAAACAGAATGTAGTCACTTTCAAACTGAAAGAATAAACTGGTAAATGTCTTTCTATTTATGTGACTAGTACTATGCATGTTTGGTTAGACGTACTAATATTTCTTACCCAGCAGACGGAGAGTAATATCGTAATGTTGTATTTCACTGGATTGTGTAAGGTACTTATAAAACTTGACAACAGTTAGCTCAATTGAGTGTATTTTCGTGGGTTGATTACCCGATTCCTCTCTAGCCAACACGGGCCAACTACCAGACTGAACAACTTACCAAACTGTCCCTTAAGCGGTTTCCGTTGTATATGAAACGATGAATATTTCAGAGGTGAACGATATTTCAAAACTTTGTCGGTTATATAGTCGGATGGGGAGTTCGGATAGAAATATTTCATGCAGAATACCGTATACAATACCGTGCACGCACCCAGATGACTATCAGCTTGTACAAATTATTACCGTGTTCACTACCGTCTTTCTTAGAGATCTTAAGTTCAATTTTTGTCCTTCATTGTAGTGTAGAACAGGCAACTTTAGCTACATTGTTACCTGTTAAGGTTCTTGATGTTTAATATGCATACACATATTCGTTTGCTCTGAATCGTCATCGCTGGCGAATGTGAAAAGGTGTATGATACTTCTGCTTCATAATTCATTTGATGCGACTGAGACAAAACTAAACTGTAACAACGTTAGAAACCTCAGTGGGAATCACATGAACCTATTGTGTTCAGCCACCGAACCGTTTTAAGATAAAACAAATCACTGATGAATGCAAGTGACAAAAGCCACCCATGGATCCTAGGTTGTAGGTTGTTGATATTTTGTTAACTTGAAACTAGTCATTCGCTCATTGCTTAAGTGAAATGATAACTTTCTCAGTAGCGTTTGGTTTTAGCTTACAACTTGCTCACCACCGTCCTTTATTGATCGGTGAAGAATGCACATTATTCTTGGCCGGATTTTCTAAATATGGTTTATTTTTAAACCCTCTGGTTAGATATTTCGTGAATGTGAGATGATGTTGGAAAAGGAAGGACCGTCGAAGACGTTGGAATTGATCGAAGCTAATCCACATCCTCGGCTGAAGTGAGTTTTATCTTCAAGAAAATAACCCACTGATCAACCAGTTTCTTTGCCGTAGTCAAACAGTGGAGGAGAATTGACAGTATTTTAATGGGTTTCGCCTGATGTGTAAATGATATCAACTTAACGGGACTCTTCTTAGGCCTGATTTAACTAAGAGCTAGTGTAACGTTCACCAGATGAACGTTGAGTAATGTGCCCGATTCCCACGACAACGGTGTGACAAAATGAGTAGTGACTGTAGAAACAACGGTATCACTGATATAACAATTACAGCATAAACGAAGTATTGACCTCAATTCATCCTGAGTGCTGAGTAGGTTCCAGTAATACAACGAAGCCAGACAAAGAGTTACGAACAGAAGGGACCAACAAGTACGACCATCATGCAAAGAGAACGGAAACGAATAAAGCCGCAGTGGTACGACCTCGAGCATAAGAGAGGAAACCAATGGAAACCTTGCAGTATTGACAATCAGTAGACGTAGCGTACGTGGGTGAGTCATGAGCAGAACAGAAATGCAGGCGTGCGCGGTCAAAACGAGGGAGTAGGCAGACGCATATTTTAATCGCTAGTAGATATTAGGTCAACGAGACAGACGATGAATTGAGAGGTATTTTGACCTCGTCTGAATAAACCTAAACAGCCGGATATTTTTTTTTCTGAAGCATTCGTTTGAAGTCTTGCCTGTAGAATTAAAAGCGTACAACACAGACAGTGATGTGAGCTTGTCCCGCTATAATGTACTCTCCGGCTGAGAACACCTATATCTGCTTCAAAATCACAGTGGTGGGCACGCTGAAGTGTCACTGTCAAAACTGTAGATCTAAATAAAAGATTTTTGATAACCATGTGCATTTGATGTGAAGTTATGAACACAAATGTTTGTAGTGAGATGTAGCAACCATGTCCCATATCTTTCTTTAACTCGGTTTTCTATTTAGTGCGTTTTTCTTATCTTCACGGTTGTATGGTGGTTAGACAACGCTGTGAGTTGCTAATGTACTACTGCCTATGATGATGATAACACATTGCATTTGGAAGATTCGTTCTTCAAAGTTATTGTTGAAAATATAACCTTCATGCAGAACATTTGAGACTAGCCGTCCGAATAAGTTTATTGTAATAGGTGATAAATAGGGGTACCAAATTATTGGCCGTAATGAATCTGAACAAGCAAACATCGGTAGTTCCACAGATGCTGGTAGTCAGGTGTGCTTCTGCGTTCTATCTTGAATGACAATGGATTGTCTCGCTATGCGTTGAAGTGGGATTCAGGAAACTTAGATTACTGCATTTTCATTTTGAAATTTGGTTGTTGTAGTATATGCTGGTGACTCTCAGTAGACCTAATTAGGATGCGTTTGATACGGCACGCAATTACTTTAAAGCATAAAATCCTACATTCGTTTTGTGAATGAACTGCTGTTGATAGGCAATCTTTCTCTGTGATCAGGATTGGTTTGATGAAGTATATAGTGTGTTGTAGAATTAAGTTGTGATGTGAAATGCCCAATTCATCTAGACCAAACGTTACAACTGCGCCCTATCCATCACGGAATGTGTCATCTGGCCACTAACCAACCTAAGCTTGCCTTATTTTTTTTCAGAAATCATTCTTCTAGTTTATTTAAACACAAGTTCTCATAAATTTCATAGATACCTGATAGGTTCTGGAGGTTGGCTGTTCAGTCCACTTCAAGAGTTTATAACTAAATTTTTTGTCGGTTGATTGGGTGCACTACCTCATGTATGATAACCGAGGAGTTTTGTGCAAAGCAGAATCGTACTCGAAACCTTTAATCTTAGCATCGATTTGACTGCCAACGTTCTTCAGATTCTACTGGAAGCCAGTTGGATGAGCGTTCAAACATAGCCACTGATACCCACCTTTCTTGACTCTTTCACATGCGATACAGCTCAAAGAGAGGCAGTGAGCAGTACTTTTCGAATTGTGAGGTTGTCAACAGATCTCCAGTTTCTTTGAATGCTTGTAACCAGGCTGCATGATATAATAAAAAACATGGAATATTGTTTTTTGTTTGCTCGATAAGTTTGTGTAAGTCATATATTATAGCTGTTGGTCATTATCCCTGCAATTATTATTGAGCAACTTCTCTTAGCTTATGCTTGTGGTATATAACTTAAAAATAACATACAAATATATCATTACGGTGCACACTCTGGTCAACTCAACCACACTAACTGTAATCCATAATACTCATAATATTCCGATAATTAATGATTTCCTCTATCACTATGGACGTGTAAACAATAATGACTGAGAAACCTGAACTTACGAACTCAGATGTTGAAATTTCCATAAAAGTGTACTGCATGACATAATTCCGTGTCACGGATGAAGTATGAGTATGAAATACAGCAGTACATTACGAAAATCAACAGAGTAGTATGAAAAAGGTTTTAATTTATGGTTACTGCTCCGCCCCACTTTCTCTAGAAAGTGGTCGGAACCCAAATTATATGGTTCATTTATTCTGTAAACAACTTACCAAGTGAATATGAAACTGACTGACAGCTATCTTGGGAATTATGTTCACATTTAATGGATTACGGTCATTTGTGGCTTTTTAGCATGGTCTCCAGTATGGCTTGGTCACTGCTAGTATTCGTTTACATAGCATACGGCTAATGTGGCTAGTAACAGATGCGCCATTGCGTCTAGTTTAGACGACACAGATGACTTATTGCTCACACGTGGACAATAGTGAATGGATACACACCGACCAGTTACGGTTATTTTGCCATCCGAACGCAAGTGAGCCAGCTTGCGGTTCTTAACTACGTTTTGCAATTAACAGTCTGAAATATTGGTTGTTGTATGTTAGACAGAACTCATACATAATGATAGTTTCCTCGTTTAGATAAACTTGTTGATTGGTCAGGTCACCATATCTCAATGTTTATTTGTGTGACCTATGTTTTTTTAGGAATGCCTCCGACACATTCCCCATACCAGCGTAGAATGTTTTCATTTACGTAAATCAAATGTTTCAATAGTTTCGTTGCTGATTTGAAACCATCTTCACACAGCTATTCGAAGTATCCATTAACATTTTAGCCTACTGTCTGAGTGATTGGTGTAGCTGGATATGACAAGGATGAGGAATACACCTACATTACTTTGTGAATAGACTGTCTGATTGGTAATACTTATCTATCGGCAACTTGTCTCGGATGGTTACCACTCGTTGTTTTTCTGTCTATTTTGCAGACGTCTATTGGCAGAGAAAAGTTTGGCCAAACAAGATTTAGACTTTGCTGAGCTTGGCTTTGTCTACTGTCAAAATTATGCGGGAATCCAATTTGTGAAACGACTACGCAACATACCTGCGAAACTGGTCCGAAAGGTAGTTTTGACCTAATATACATTGTATTAGATGTCGCTCATGTTTTCAATCAACTAAGCTTACCATTCGATGCATGGATGACCTTGCCTTGTCAGCTCGTTCTCTAGAAGCCTCAGCTAAATTTATCTATCCAATTTATCACGTAGTCACTGGGACATGAAGCTTTTGCGTAGCAAATCAGGTCTTTCCTCCTTTCTTTATACATTAAACTCTAGCTCTTTTTTTATTGTTCTTCTAGTTGGCTGTTGGCTATGACCCAGTGTTAATCACTGGTGCACTACTGTTGTGATAAGGTGACTCGTCGGTATGCGACTGCTGAATAAGTTATGTCCAAAATAAGTTATTCTGAGTAACTTTTATAATTATTTTGCTTCCTCTTTCGTTCATCTGGTACAAATGTGGAGTTCAGTGATAACAAACTTAGTTGTTGTTGGCAGTAGACAATATGCAAGAACTAGCTGGCTGACGCGTTTACATTGACTATTCTGGTCACACTGTTGAAGACGGTGACGGAAGTCCGGGAGAACATCTCAAACGCAATGAACTTGCGCTGGTCAACTCAACTGTTATTTGGGTTGGGTTCTATCAGCAACCGTCACTGCTGTTCCAAGTCCACACTATCGATCACAGCACATCCTACGATATTATCTCGATCTCATTAAAACATACGGTCTAAAGCACGAACAAGAAATACCTCCACAGGTGTGATAAAGTTTTCCGATGGAGACTCTTTAGACTGATCCGCGAACAATGATAGGTGGTATTTTTGTACGGTATTTGCAATTGGGTTGTGTGACAGCTGTAACTTTCCAACGCGAACTTTATTTACACTGCGATTTCAAGTCGTACGTCACTCAAAATTGATCACAGCCTTTGCATTCAGATAGACTTTCCAGCCAGCACCTTTCGAAAAGAATCACCGGACTCGAGTTTCGCTCTCATCACAGCTCATCAGTAGTACAGCATATCCTTGCCACGTCCGGGACTAGAACCACGGTCACACTTTCATAAAGTAACCGTGTTGACCACTGCGCCAATGACTTCATATTAAACCTGACCAAGTTATCATACCTGAACATTACTAACGAGCTCTAGTGAGATCGAAACTCGAGTCTAGTGCTTATTTACGAAAGAGGCTGGCTAGAAAGTTTATCTGAATGCGAACGCTGAGATCAAATATGAATGGTGCTCAAAATGAAACTAAACAAATCGCCGACTGCCCATCAGTAGGCCACAATGTTGTCAATGCTCATTCCATCTGCTGTGCTAAGACATAACACTGAGGAGGATGGTGAATGATTGTACACTTTCTACACATACCAAACAACAACCTGTCACCCTGTGCTCTTGTTTCGTTGCCCACGTTAGACGGAAGATAACCTTGAGGTATTCACCTTATTGCGACTGCGAAGATTTTATTACTCAACCTTCTAGCTCCACGTGCCCTCGTAAACAAATAGTTTCCTTTATAACAATGATTTTACACTCAGGTCTCAGTATATTTTACGAAATCTGATGACTGCATATCAATATGTCAGTCTCATTAGTTAATAATGATCTACAAGCGGGCTTTCCATGGAACCCAACGAGCAGGTTAGCGTGGTTACTTGTCATACTTGGTTCGTCTTACTCTTCACCCTGATGTTCCACCCTAGGTAAATATTAGTTATTTAACAGGTGTGACTATACTCACATTTTTGGGTTCTCTTCAAAAAATCCTGATTTTAACGTATTATTAAATACGCGGTTGACACTGTGCAATTGAGCTTACATAATGAGATCATTCCTCGGTTCTGGTTAAGCGAGACAACACAGTTAAAAGCGTCTCATTAGACGGTTTGTAATAAACTGTAAGTCGGCGATCAAGAAGGTGGCACTAATTTCAAGGTGGCGGTGTTTAGCGTTCAGTTTGCTTTCTATTTTTAGACGATAGATATGTATGAATTAATCAGAACTACTAGAATTTGGTAAGTAGGTTGACATGACTTATATTCTATCCACTCTGTTCGGGTCACTTCAACTGCCTCACGAAAACTGACATAGCAAAATCGTTCTGTCAGCCCCATGAAAGTAAACTTGGGTATAATTAAAAAACGAGACAGTGCGTCCGATAATCAAGTGTGCAATACAAAATTTATTTTTATAATGTCATTATGATAGCAAAATCAGTATCACTGGCAATTGCAGTTACAGTTTTGTGAGTAACACTCACAATTGATTGTAGATTCTGCAATCAAAGATGTTTTCTAAAAAACAGCATTAGACTTAAGTTTTCTCTTGGCATGGTTCATTGGTATTGCACTTTTTTTCCGGATCGATTAATGTAATGCGACCATCTTGGTTTATGAGGCGAACGTGCCATCATTGTGTTTCATCTCATAAAGAAACTATCTGGTAAATTTCGAACGTTGACTTCGGTGTTGTCTACTCAAAACATATCATTTTATTCTGTACTGAAAAAAAGATTTTCGCTCATTATTGAGTAGTTTGTAGTAAATAGGCTTGTTGTCTATTGAGTAATTTGTTCCGATCATCAACACAAGGCGAATGTTATCATTCATAATTTTTTAAATTGTTTTGTTCGGGACTTCCATAAACTTCACCAATCTGATTTGATTTATCTTTTGCAAGCGCGGATATTTAATTACTGTTTATACATATAATTGGTTAAAGATATCGTTGTTTTTTGAGTATGTTGTTGGGACATGATAATTACTGGTCAATCATCCCATAGACATACAGCCATACGTGACTTTAAACTCCCGTCTTTTTTCAACAGACTATGAAAATAAACGTGTATAGGAGTGTGATCAAAGTTAAGTCCTAAGTCACAAATTAAATATTTATAAAATCTTAACGCAAACAACCACAAACATTTATGCTTACAACTTTATAGATTAAAGTAAAATTGTTTTTGAAATCCTACTACTCATTTCAATTATTACTGCGAATTCAACTTCAGGGAATATTTATATTCTTATGCTTCTATTAAGAAGTCTCGACTATCAGTTGCCCCATAATATTTCACTGTCAGCCAAATTGAGTAAAACGCAGCAAAAGTCCGGGTATATTTTTCAAATTGATTTAAGTCGAGCAGGTTTATTAATGTCGACCGGTCTATCCCACTTTTTAAATTGTATTCCATTTCTCAATCAAAGCAAACTCAGACCGAATTATTTGACAGTCTTAGGAGAATACAGGGACGGAAGGTTCTAGAAGCTTTAAAGTTTGTTTTGATTTTTTAATTCTGCAGTGAAGTGATCGTACAACAAGTCATTTGACAAACGGATCGCCATCTGTCCCTGTTCGTGTTTTCTCTCGTTTTTACATACCTCCATATTTTCCGAAAGTCGAAAGGAGAAATGGTTAAACGAACAGGATTGTACATTGCTCACTGGCTTATCAGGCACCGTAGGTGCATTCAGTCAGATTGCTTTCGGTTTGGTATTTTTTTTGAAAAACGTTTCGATTACTAAAGTATAATTTACTAAAAGTGGGTCTTACGCAGTTGTGGTTTCTTATCATGCAATAATTATCCGAGGGTGGCCTGAACTATCACTTCTAATTGCTTCAGGCTAAAGCTATTAGTTGCACCTACTGTACAATTGTTAGCAAGCTCGGCTGAACTTGCAATTTTACTTAATTTGGCATTACACAGCCAAGTTGAGAACGAAAAGCAATCTGATTTACACTATGCTTGTACCAGTAGGTTACCGCTAATTGAAGGAAATACCCTGGTTTTTGTTCTCAGCACAAGGTTGACGATAACAGATGTGACCAACCTGAGTCGATTAAGGGTTTTATTTCTCTTGGCGGAGTATCTATATGCCATTTTTCTTGTTGAAAGGAAATTATACCTACTACAGAAGTCGCAGAAATTAAGTATGGAGTAAAGAAATGTGTAAATCTGTATGGTTCGGACCGATAACTTATGAAAATTTCTGGTTTTATCCCAAGGAAGCTGACTGGTTTGAGCAACTCCACTGAGATTTGCAAACTTGCGTGACAGTTCTCAAACGAAGTAGATAATCAAATGATCTCCGCCTAATTCAGAGACATTGGTCAGGGGATGAGGTTGCGGACATTGTTACCTCCATCGAACAATCCGCGAACTGGTTACAAACATCCCAGCTAAAAAATGAGGTGTGTATACATGGTCATTTACTATATGTAGAAAACAGAGCAGTGGTTGATACACCCAAATACAGAAGGAATAAATGGAGGATATCTCCTCACCACTGTTTCTTGGAGTTCATTGGTACATTTACCATCGTCGTTGGCGTGAGGTTACTATAGAGCTTCAACGTTTCTAACATTCTGTCGTCAACTAGTATATGTCCATAAGTTTTTACAACAGGGAGAAAAATCTTGCTCGTACGTTCCTGTCTCTGTGTTGGACGGAGTAAGTAAAAACGAATGAAAAGGTAAATTCATTGAAGTTACCAGGTGCAACCATTTCACCAAGGAACAGTGAAACACCGTTCAGTCAAAAGTACGCAGTTAATGACCTCTGAGACCACGCTAGTAAAGCGGTTAGGAAACCCGTAGTGCCGGTTGTCTCCGGCGTACGTACCGATCGAGTAAAAATTTAAAATTCTCAACCAATTCAGCCGTGACCAGAGTTAAGCAATGCGTTCCAATGTGAACAGACCCTAACTGTTTTAACAACTCTGTCTGCAAAGTAACCTGCCTGTTCCCTTTCTGTTTGGGGACGATTTAATCAAAGCAATCTAATCAGGTTATGTCGTCAGGGCTGACGACATCATTCCTCCTAGAAAACCAGTCAGGTCAACGGTGACGGCTGACGAAATCATTCGACAAAGCGCTGGCGTGCATGTCGAACCAACCAGGAGGAGGCGTGAAGGTGAGCGTGGGTGTCGCACTAGCCCGATGAACCAATCGGAGCGTAACGGCTATGAAATTGGCCCTACTTGGCCACTTAATCACGAAGTGGTCTAAACAAGCGGACAGTGGTTCAACGAGTAGATGGCCATATTTGGCAACTATTTCGTGCTATATATTTACAGGCACTTTATTCATTTATCGAACTTGAAGTAGGCAATACAGCGTGTTTTCCCACAGTCGTGTTCCTCCTGACTCCGCGCAAGTAGACTGGATGAAGTCGCGTAGCAAGGATCCAGGTATAGCAGTCAAGTCGTAATAGAACGTTTGCCAGAGTAAAGACGCGTTACATCAATTATTCAGCTTCAGTGAATGACCTATTAAACGTCCATTCTTGTTTAGTAAAAGATGTGCCAGCTGATGGTCCGGGATGTGGAGTGTATTGTAGATCAGAATTAGGTCTCTCCTACGATGTCTGATCTAATTCTGCCAGTCTTTTCGAATGAGGTTTTTTTTAACCCCTTACTTCTTCTGAGGGCCCGTTTCTGAACACTTTCAATAAGTGTCAAATCCTTTTTAGAATAAGAATAACAGGGCTGTATGCTCGTTTCTAGGCTTGGGTGGATTATGGCGACTAACATAGTGGGAAACACATCACTGCGGGCTATTTCACAAATTCCTTCTAGAAGGTTCAAGACCATTTTTGCCTTTTTAGTCATGGTAGTACAATTTGTGGACAAACCCAAACTGTCTGCCATTACGGTCCCTAAGTCTTCTTTATATACTAACACGAACACCTTTTTGTTGCCAAGGTAATAGTCCGTTCAATTTTTATGGCGAATGTGCATGACTTTACACTTATTGGCATTGAGCGGCAAGTTATTTTCCATGGACCACTGATTCAAGCAGTTCAAGTTGTTTTGTAAAATCATCGTATCTCTCGAGTATTCCAGTACCCACCAGAGCTTTGCTTCATAGGCTAGAACAACATTGGCAGTTTGACCATACTGAGTGGTTCAAGATCGAAAAGAATGAATGACAAGGGTGCTATAGTTGATCTTCGCCTGACGTCACTGTTGACTGGGAACCACTTTGTCAGCTATCCATTTATCTTGATTTTGAACCTATGTTCACTTTTCGACACGTGAGTAAACGCTCATCAAGCCTATAACTGTGGAGCTTCCATAACAAAACTGAATGATCAACCCTGTCGAACGCCTTGAGAAAGTCAAGATAAACCGCGTCTGTGAAAAATTCTGCGTCCAAAACCTTCTTCTAAACATCACGAGCAATCAGCAGATTGGTGACGCGTGAGTGTCCCTTACGAAGGCCATGTTACTCCTTGATGATCGGTTGTTCTTCAAACTTAGTCCGAAGAGTCGTCGAATAGGCTCTGCATTACTTTGGAAACCACTAAAAATAATGCTGTCGGTAGGTAGTTTGTTGGATTGTCTCTGAACTCACCTTTGAAGATAGGTTTGATTATTAACTGTTCTCTGGCTTCCGATAAACGGCCGGTTGGTAAGAAACGACTGAAAGTGTTGTAAGCGGTTCTGCTAACTTCGTGGCCAGGCTTTTCAAGACGACAAGGGATATCTGTTGTAACTGCAAAATAGCCACCCTCCGTATCGACCAAACACTGTTCTATCTACCCGCCAACTTTAACTCTTGTATGTACGGCACCCATTTCATTCGTTCCAATTACTAGTAGCTCCGCCAAACAAAAAGTACCGTCACGGGACATTTAATTTTTAGACCTCCTAAACTGCCGGGTTGCACAATCCTTCTTCCAGTGCCCTTTTTCACCATAGATGTAGCAGCTTACTAGTCGAGCGTTCCTCCGTGATGCTGTTCTGCGGCCGCGGACATAACTCCCAACTCCCGCCTCACCTTTCCAAGCTCATCAAGGTCAATCCGTAGGGTGAAATGGACAATACAGATTTGGTCGTGAAGCGCTATAGGGAGACCTTCAATAAACTACTTCGTTAACAACTGCCTTTGCGATTCTTGATCCGATTCTGGTATTGCCTTGCCCAACAGTTATTGCAGATTGGCTGCGAACAGGAACGGATCCACTCATTCTCCAAGCCTGGCCGTCTTAAACCGCCACATGGTCTCCTGGCGGTCGGCCGGGCTGCAAAACATAGCCACCAGTGTCTCCTTTGCAGCGGTCCACTCCTTTTTCGCAGGGCCTCTTCGCGCTGAGCCCAGCACCGCCTTCGCCCTGCCCTTCACCAGCGTCCACAGGGCAGCCACTTTCCCACGGTCGGTCATGACTCCGACCACTTCAGCTACGTCCACGAAGTCCCCAATGAACGTCTGAACAACTCCGTCTGCCGAACAGCTGTAGCCAGGCTATTTTCATCCTTGGGCTCGTCACGGCACCATTTGTTGTGACCACAAAAGACACTTGGCCTATGAAGGTGTTCAGTGCATGAAATTCCGTACGCGTTGTGTTAAACATAAGACAACGAACGCGGTCACTCATCTTCGTGGCTGACGTATATCCACACACATTGGGTGGCAGTATGTTATCCTTCGCCCTGGTGGCACGCCCTCATAGTGCGTATGCACCGTTCTGATAGTCGTTTCTGGCTCCTGGTCTTCCTGACATTGAGACCTGTCTTCTAGTTCCCAGATGTCCGCACTATACTACTTACAAGCGAAGCTGCCTGCTATACAACAACAAGTTTTGACTGGGTGATTTGTGGACAAGTAGGGTTTTTAACTTGACTCTGACCTATAACATTGAAATTTGAAGTAATTCAGTGAAACTGCTGCCTATGTGTCCGAAAGTCATCCTTGATTTGTAGCTACGTACATTTACTTACTGTTTATCCAGAATGTTGGCCGCCTGAGCATTTGTATTGGTAAATCCGTTGAAGATTTGCAGTTACGAAATACCATCCCTACTCCTTGTATGTGCTACGACTTCGTCTTGGAAAAAATTAGGATTTACCTTCAGCTTCAGTCCTCTCTGGTAGCACCCGTAATACGATTGTGCCATGCAGCATACTCAGCAAGCGCATGTTCAGTTTGTTCTAACTGGGAGTTGTTTCAGGCTAAATGTTTGGTTCTACTTCGTAGGCGCACAGGCCGGGAACACCTTACTGGAACTTGGTTGTTAACGACATAGAAGATTTCTTTATTGGTGAGCAGCCAGTGCTCGTCTAGGTTGTTTTTAATGAAGGAGGCAGGCCATTCAACTGTGCTAAGCTGTGTCTTCATCCCTGCGAAATTTGTCATATGATAGGCTTTTAAACCCATGTTTTCGGCAACATATTGTCTTGTTCCGTGTAGATTGTTATATTCCATTATTCAATGATCAATATAATCAAGTGGACCCATGATATTCAGATTGTCAATCTTGTTGGTAAGCATGCAATTAAGACAAGACGGGGCCTAGCCCACCCGCCACCTCGTATGGTCCTGGACATTCTAAAATAGTTCATCCTCCATTAATACTTCTAAGAAATTCCCAACCGAGAAAGTCATCGCGATATTGACTAAATGGTTCTTGAAGTCTAGTTCCAGTTGAATAAAATCTCCCGGTATCAAAGTTTGAGCATAACTTAAAGTTGGTATTTTACGCAGAGCATTGTGTTAGGCGCGTCGGCATCTCTGTGTGGTGAAGACAATCTGTAAGTCACACTAATCAAACAAGTGATGTTTTGAGGGACGTTGATTACTTGTCAGACCGATTCCAGAAGATCCAGTAGCGGCTTGCCACGAATACTTGAGGTCTTTAGGTGCGATCCTAAGTAGACAGCCTGCCATCTTCTTTACCGAGTTTCCTGTCGCTGTAAAACACGGTCATGCCGGGGTTAGATAGTTCACAATCCTATACTTCTTATTTATAACAGTGGGTTTCGCCCGGATCACGAAACTCGTCCAGTTTATTAAACAGTGAGGCAGCGTTGGTGTGAAAACAGTACCAGGGAGTAGTTTCATTGCCTACAGCATGCATAGCGGATAAATCTACTCTAGGAGGCTCATCGAGTAAAAATTACTGAATTGTTATTTTGTAGTGTACTTCGAGTCCGCCATCCTCTACTGGAACGACGGTCTGAAGTCGACATGTGCATGAAGGTCACATGGGGCAATACTAAAAGCGACAGCACAGAGTTTTGTGGTAGTATATAGTTGTCTCTACTCTGGGTTGATATTACTATATCTATTTCTTGATCCATTGTGTGAGTCTGTTACCAATCATGGTCAGCTTATCGGTTTCACCGATCGTGTCTCTTACTCACTCCGTACTGGCTCTTGTGTTCTTCAGTATGCAATTCTATCTTCATTCTTCTCGCGCTTTAAGAGGCATTGTTGTCAATTTCCGATGACAGTTGTTCAATAAGATAGGCATGCAACATGATTTTAGACATCAAACGTCTTACTATATTCTGTTTGTCCACTTTAGTGAATCTTTTGTTTGTACTGCTTATTCGGCCACAGTCTCACAGTTGTTCTGTTGTCACATCCGGATCCATGGATAGTTTAGAGGTTTTCTCACGCATGTTCATCCCATCATATAAATAATAAACCCTTGCCTGGATACTCTTCCGTGAAATTATCTAAGGGTTGTTCTGACTAATAATATGGAAGACATGAGCATGCATGAAGCTGAAAATTCACCCCCAGAAATGCATAATGCACATTACTAGCTTGATTTAACTCGAGCGACATCAGTAATCATGAAGATAGATGGAAAATAAATGGATTTGCCCTGGAAACAGAAAGGCATGTGACAAGACCCGCTTTATACCGCAACTATCACATTCAAAATACCTAGCTATCAAAAAGTGCAATGTTACTATATGCTTCTTATCATAAGTTTATTTTTCAGCAAGGGTTTTGTGGCCAATCGCTTTGATGCGATTGGCCCCATGTGCCTGTGGATGATACCCATTGACTAACCGTCTCAGGAGAAGTAATTACTGCCCTGTTTATTTCAGTCGATTATCTGCGCACTACTTACGGGAGACTGTGATTAAGCTGGTGCGTAGGACAATTCAGTCTTACCTAACGTCGTACCTAATGGTGAAGCGGCCAGTATGGTTGCCCAATGAAAGCGTCACCGGAGTTCAAATCCCGGTGATACGACCGGTATGCCCAACCGAGTGGCTCTAGTAAAAGCAGAATTCCAGTCTATTGCTTCTTTTCAATCAGAGACTGGTGTAGAAATTTATCTGAATGCAAAAGTTGCCAGTAAACATAAGTATTGTACAATTTTTAGCAACTAACCTACATATTGCTTAACAGTAGTTTCACCTATGAAACAGGAGTTTTCCTAACTTATTGTTTCTTTGGAAAAGAACGAACAGCTTTTAGAATTTTTTAACGTCATGACGGATAGTGATAAAAGTTAAATGAAAAGAGTGGCTTTATTATGCCGTGAGATGTTTGGCGGAAGTCCGCTGAATACTCCTGAATCGTGAGTAGTGCTGACCACAAAACTGTACTACGTGTAGACGGTGTAGCAAGTTTCGTAATTTAGATGAGACCCAATTGTGAAAAGTCAAGGTTGTGACTGGGTTCGAACCAGTGACGGAAGCAGCATATCTAAACTCGAAGAGCCTCCCACCAACCGAACTACAAAGCTACATTGGTAGCTCAAGAATTTCACTAATAAGATTATCTGTGTGTTTCTGGCGAACCTTGACCAACAGCGCTGCTGCCCAAGTCATCATGATTTTCGTTAAGACTTGAATGTATAGTTTTCATTCTTAAATTCATCTTCTTTTTTTAATTCTCCATAGGCCGAAATAGAATCCTTCTTCGGAAACATCGATGAAGCAGAGCAGCTACTGCTCAGTAGCGATCGGTCCGATTTAGCCATTGAACTTCGTCGGCGTCTGGGTCATTGGTTCCGTGTGGCCCAGTTAGCCAAAGACTCGGGCGCATTAGTGAAAGACGCCGAGTTGGCTGAGATTTGGAATGCGATCGGTGATCACTTTGCCGACCAAATGCTGTGGTAAGTATCTACTGTTCAGACTGGTAAGAGTTCTTTATTTCAATCGGCTGATATGGTAAATTACTGAAAGATTTACTCCAATTTTCAGATAGTTGTAATTAGTGTATTCTAGTCTCACCACCTGAACCATGCTAAGAAGACGTAATAACACCATATGTCTAACAGAGGTTGACGTCCGTATTTGACCAACGGGCGAAGTAGAACAGTTAATCCACCAGTAGACTTATCATGGTAACGTACTTGGCATTGGCTACGTAGTTGCTTTACCGAGGTGTGAACATATAAGTGACCAGATTATTCTCTATGTTAAGATAAGCTTTTCGTGAATAAATCACTGAAATGATCAGATGGGTGACGATTGCTATGGAAATTGTGTTGTCTATTCTACAGTTTAACCACAAAGGATAGCGCCCTACCCTGCCCGACAGTCACAGCATAGCATAAACTAACGTAAAAAGCTAGTTGGAGGCTAACTGATGGGTTAAGTGGCACGCCAGTTTGTTTCTGAATGTGGTTTGAACCGAAGCTGACATTTAATTAATCCACATACAGCAGGTTTGGACACCAGAAGGGCACTTCCGAAAATCGTGAACGGTACTTCACAGTTATCGGCTTTATCAACAGCTATAGAGGTACAGAGGACAAAAACGAGCCTCTTGTTTCAGACAGAATCTGTCTTTACCAGTAGTTTCAAAAGGCACAACCTTGTGTGATACGTGTATGAGACGACCGTATTGGAAGTGATAACCTATATCTGTAAAACAGTCATTCACGATACAGTATACGAGCCAGCTTGGGGTATTCGACCACCGATATCGCAGTATAATATTGAACGATGCTGAGGTAGGAAACAGACATCAGTGGCCATCATGCGACTTGATTAACCCACTCTTCAAGGGTGCACAATTCTCAATTTTCAAGCTATGTACCAAAGAAACCAACTGTCAAGCAGAACCCTACCGATTCCATGGCTAACAACTTGAGACAAAACAACCGAACGACGACAGAAATAAATGTGGACTGATTACGGTAGGTCGTGCTTGTCATATTTCTTGGAAACCTCACGACCACAAAAACTAGAAATTCGAATGTAGACTGACGAATGATATTCAATGATGTAAATAGTGCACTTATTTACCTGCAGACAGTTGGTCTCAGTGATCACCACCTAGATAATGGTTAGCTGTTTCAACCTAGTTCGGTCTTACCGGCACAGTATACACAGGGTAATCTCGCACACGTACTGTAGGCAGGTGTCAGCACGAGGTGTGCCACATAAGCTGTCTGTAATAACTTCTTCAACTACTTCCGGAACCACAGTAGATGCATATTGGCCTACAGTCTAAAATCAGATGAGTGACTTATGTCAGCTTGTGATCAAAAGAAGTGTAACTACTAAGGAACATAAACCATCTATCTGCTTGCAACCCCGCCGTGTGTGTGAGCCAGTATTTTGATGTTTGTCAGTATAAGTTCAACTTCCCCTCGACAGATAGTGCTGATGAATTATGGATGGGTTAGCATAGCTGTCCACTACTTTGTTAATTGGCATTGGATCAACTGTTTACAAAAACCTTTTTCAATTCCTTGTCTCATGATGAGTGTTTGCTAGTTTGGAAGTCACTCATACAAGACGATTGGATTTTAGCCTGAATTAAAACGTTGTTTGATAGATGTGGAAAATTAGAAATTGGATTAATCTATTAGATTAGTGCTATCTTGCAAACGGTGTGTCAATCAACGTTGTGTCAATCCCACGTCGGTTGTAACTTGCAAAAGACTGTTCGTTGCTGCATTTTTCGAGATTATAAATAGTAATTTTAGTGAATTAACTTTTGTTTATTTACCAAAGTGAGAACAATGGTACAGTGGTAACCACGGTTACCTCGTGAAAACTTGACCGAAGTTCTAGTCCTGGTCGTGGCAAGCATCTACACTACTGACGAGTTTTAATGAGAGCGAAACTCGAGTCTAGTGCTTCTACCGTTCGAAAGGGGCCGACTGGAAAGTCTATGGGAAGGCGACAGCTGCGATCAGCTGTGGGTGACGTTCAACATGAAAGTTGAGATACCCTGCGTCTTGGTTGTATGGTCGTTACTTGTCAGCATTAGGTTGATGATTGAGCTATAACCACAATGATCCGATCGTGATAACTTCGTCAGCAATCAGTGCGACCGTCTCCTGAGGGCGTCCTGAGTACAATTCCAGTAAAGTTAACATTCAAGAAACAAACAGGATTGTGAAGAATGCGATTAACTGTGTTTTGTATTGTATTGTATTGTGTACTGTATTGTATTGTATTGTATTGTATTGTATGATACCGACCGAAGTCAGAAGTGTATGCCTCGTGAAACCAGTGTTTCTTATGAGTAGTCGGTCAATTTGATTATTATCAACAGAGCATCAGTCTCAGTTGAAGTCATCTTTTACAGTTAAATAGATTTTACAGTCAGCCCTTTTATTCGAAGTGCAACGCTAGACTCGAGTTTCATCCATGTTAAAACTGATTGATAGGGACTCTGTTTGCACCAACGCATATCTGAACTCTAGTCCTTGTGCTTATATGTCGCGTATTTTGATAATCGCTTCAGTGATCTCACATTGAATGCCACTGATTTAACCGATTCAAGCTAGCAACTCTATTCACTGAGGCATGTTTTTGATTAGTAATAAACATTCAGGATTTTGATTGACATTAATAGAACAACCCCCCTAGTTTTGGGCCACCGTTTTTGCATATACTGACTTCTCACTAATCAGACCGAAAGTTAATCTTCTTGCTTGTATGGTCAGCATTGCACCAATGACCTCATATCAGGTGTGAGGAAAAAAAAGCAACTAAAAACTCAGCCATATCTTTCCGAACTCCTGCCCGACAGAAGTTCTACTATAGAACTGTTATATTCTGGTAACTTCATTAAATTGTGTAGCAAAATAAATCCTGTGCGAGTGGATCTGTCCATGGCGTTCAAAACTCTGCGTCTAATCAGCATCCAAACAGATACACTGAACTCTTCGGACAGATTCATTAGCAATAGGAACAGGTAGTTGAACGATCACGTTGCGTTACTTCGCTGTGATCATTCACCACCACCCAACTGCTATTTGTGTCACCAGTTGAGATTATTAGGTCCTTCTTCACCCGTTCTTTTTCAATTATCAGTTCAATTTTAACAACTGGGTCAACTACTTGGAAAGAACAATTGTTTTCGATAATTCTCTCTCAAGTCAATACAATTATATAGGTTTCATTAAGATGTCATAAGACAAGGCGCAAAACAACAAGAAGTGACTGTTCACGAGTGACAATGATGGCTAATATTAGACTACGCACACATTAATTGGTTAAGCCCAGGCCAGACGTTAGCTTGATGTTGCGTCACACGGTCAGGGTCAAATGTTTGTGAGTGGTTAGATTTGATGTGATTGATCTGTGGCCACGGAAGTTGCAAGGACTGAACAAACTTCTTTTGAGAGCACATGTTAGGGTTGCGTAATCTAATAGCGATCGATTCGGCGGTCGCCAGAATGTGCTGACGGACTGTTTTTGGTTGAGTGTTCGCAACTCTGTAGACAACCTGGAATGCTTTGCTGATGTCTATGCGATGGTTGGTGTCAGCTAGATGTGCAACAATGGCGCTGGTAATTGATTTACGACAACCGGTTACAATCCAAGCTGGATGTTGTTCCTTGTTTTTTTTTGACAAGCACCTAGTCGTACGACTA
>JTDE01000239.1:80400-95835 GCA_014338405.1 Paragonimus skrjabini miyazakii
TAGTCGTACGACTAGGTGCTTGTCAAAAAAAAACAAGGAACAACATCCAGCTTGGATTGTAACCGGTTGTCGTAAATCAATTACCAGCGCCATTGTTGCACATCTAGCTGACACCAACCATCGCATAGACATCAGCAAAGCATTCCAGGTTGTCTACAGAGTTGCGAACACTCAACCAAAAACAGTCCGTCAGCACATTCTGGCGACCGCCGAATCGATCGCTATTAGATTACGCAACCCTAACATGTGCTCTCAAAAGAAGTTTGTTCAGTCCTTGCAACTTCCGTGGCCACAGATCAATCACATCAAATCTAACCACTCACAAACATTTGACCCTGACCGTGTGACGCAACATCAAGCTAACGTCTGGCCTGGGCTTAACCAATTAATGTGTGCGTAGTCTAATATTAGCCATCATTGTCACTCGTGAACAGTCACTTCTTGTTGTTTTGCGCCTTGTCTTATGACATCTTAATGAAACCTATATAATTGTATTGACTTGAGAGAGAATTATCGAAAACAATTGTTCTTTCCAAGTAGTTGACCCAGTTGTTAAAATTGAACTGATAATTGAAAAAGAACGGGTGAAGAAGGACCTAATAATCTCAACTGGTGACACAAATAGCAGTTGGGTGGTGGTGAATGACCACAGCGAAGTAACGCAACGTGATCGTTCAACTACCTGTTCCTATTGCTAATGAATCTGTCCGAAGAGAAAGAATTATCGAAAACAATTGTTCGTCACAAAACTATTGATTGTTCGTTTGATATTATGGGAATTTTCCGACATTTACTTGGAAAGACCTGAATAGAGTTCAATTGCTCAGATGGCTGAACATACAACGAGTCAGTGTGGCGACAGCCGATACCAGTCTGCAATCATGACTGACTGCCTCGATATAAATTACCCGCCATTCTTTCGAATTTCGACGCATTTGTTTCATGTCTCTGTAATTTAATCAAAGACGATCGAAATCTCATTTGTCAAGTGTGCTGGACCCGAACTATTATTTTATTGTTGATTGACGTCCACAGATTCGGTTCATTTTGCACTGAAAATCACTTATAGTTGATCATGGATTTTGCTCCCGGGTAGCCTACTTCAAAAGTAGGCAGTAAATTTGAGTTTCCTCCTCAGTTGGGTTTACCAATAGTGTATATTCCCTTCCGGATCTAAATGTGCACTCCGGTCGACCACAGTGCCATTAACCTCATAATAGACATGACCGAATAATTATATTCAAGTGACCAACCACAGCATTTTGTAAATGATGTTCATATTGTCCGATCATTTCGAAAAAGAAAGAATACACCGAATCGCTCTGTTTAGTTCAGTCGATAATCCGATGATCAGAGCCTGTTAGTTAGATTGAAGCCATCAGCTCCATTGACCTAATTGGGTGTGGTTTAAATTATTGGTGGAAGTTGAAAGAATAAGATTATTCCAACTTGGGCTATAGTTACATATAATCATAGTCCTTGTATTGCGATACACTTTACGGTCAATCCTCTTTGAAAGGAATCGCTAAGCTTAAGTTTCTGTCATAGTACAGCTAATCAATAGTGCGTAGCCTCTGACACTCGGAGTTGTTCTACTGTAAGTCTACTAATATCAGTGATTTGTAAATAAGTGTACGTGAAAAGGTATAGTGTTTTGACTTATTCAACTTGTTTTTTGTTCTTCATCTACTTTTAAAATATTTATGTACGATGCATAGTTTTTTGTTTACAAATCAAATTCTCTGGTCACCGAACACCGACGATTCACTAATCACTAGCTAAATCTGTTCAAGTTGATCTTACGGACACCAAAACAGCACACCTGTCTCAAAGTTTTACGGTTTACAGAAATTTCGCAAGACCAAGGCATACCTCTTTGATCACTCTAACCTACAGTCAGTTTAGACCGGCATAGTTTTGTGCAGTTGTTGATTTAACTGTTGAAACCAGTTCAGCACATCATTCCCAAAACAATAGTAAAGGATGCATCCGGATTATTTAATTAAACAGGCATACTGAATATCAAGAATTGTAATCCAGGTCCTCTGATTTGATCACTAATGTTCGTCAATATTTCTTTGAATGAAACTTCAGGAACAATTTTCGCGTATACTGTTGGGAGAAGATGGAAGTTGGTCTACAATTTGCCAAAATTTAAAATCTTCTTGATTTAAACACTCCAATTAATTTTCAACAACATAATTGCGAAGGAATATGGGATGTTTGCATAATTTTTAACACGAGAGGGATGCTAAATGTGCAAACCGAACTGGTTCAAATTTATTCCAATATACCGCTGTCAACCCAATGCTAACAAATTCAACAAAATCACTTTTCTGACCCTCTTAATCAGAAGGCGTTTGGATAGCTCACCTCAGAGATTTGTGCGTAGACTTGACACGCGGTTTGAACAATCGTGGTATTTAGGCCAAACGTTGTAAGCATGGGTTCGTTCGTATATTATTTGAGTATTACTATATCCATCTGGGCTGGTGACCATAAGGTTAGTAGTTCATACAAACAGATGGCCTTGGAAGTAGCTAAAGAACTGTACAACAAATCGAACGACAGACCTATGATTTACTCAAGAAAACGAAGACCCTATAATTAGTCATTAGCACTGATGAAATCATGTCACGGATCGACCAGAGGCTCACTTCTTCCACCAGTCCGCAACTACGTAATCATGTAATCATCTTATACAATATAACGCAATGTTGATTTCACCAGCAAAAAGATTATTGTCTGCGTACGTCAACTTCAAATGTATTTACTAATTTGAATGTTAGTTTTAGGCTGCCTTTACGAGCCGGTCAGGAAGACATCTATGACATTAAGCAGTACAGCATATTGAAAGTAAACCACCAACTAACTCAACAGAAAGCCAACAGAGACATCAGATGTGCTGACTTTTGCACACCAAACCACAAAAACCAGAACTTTGAAAATCGTTTACGGGACTATCATTAGAAACTTAGTCAAAATGGTTGATGACATAACGCCTTACTGGCTGAACTTTCAAATTAAACTGACAAAAGAAACAGACTGGAAACTGACAGCACCGTGTTGTGTGTCTGTGTGTTTTACATTTCCATTTTGTTACAGATGACTGTTACACTCTATAATGGCAAAACTACAGTACGCATTTTTTTAAATGATGTACCGTAGCAAACTCAGCAATAAAAAAGTGGTTCACAACCTTGTTCACGTGCTTCAAAATCATAATCAGCAACCATTAATTACAAAGTTAATTAGCATACAATCACTTGTGTTGTACGTTGCACACTGAAGACGTCTTACATTCGGGTTGGTTTTTGGAGGTATGTCTCTTTGCGAAAATCTATGGATAGAAATGAAACCGGAATCGGTAAAGTGGAATGGGACATTTGAAGATCTCTAACCAGTTGTGGAATGTTTTAGTAACAAGAAGAATGTAGTTTACCGTGTGATATTGGATATACTGTCCTTATGTTGCAGGCATTGGTTGATATCATAATTATCGTAGACAATTTGTTAACGTCCAGCAGATTTTTATCAAACTTTATTTCAGGGACAAGGCTGCTGGCTATTATCGTCAAGGTGGTGATCTAACCAAATATGCTGAATGCCTTTATCAAAGAGAGGATTACAACGGTCTGGAGCGTTTAATCGAGGAGTTGCCAGATGGACATACTCTACTACCAGAACTCGCTATGAGGTTTGCAAGTATAGGTCTCGCTCAGCAAGCAGTCTATGCTTTGGTGAAGGTAATTTTGAAAAGCTACTGTTTGAACTTCTGCAAATGCTTACCCGTTATATCTGCAGCCTACTAACAAGTCCGTAAAATGATTTTGCTGTATAATCACATTTGCTATCGTACAAACTTCAGGACAAACTTGTAAAGCTACTCAGAAGTTCTCAGCAGTTTTGTTCTTCTGAACCCAGCGTGTCCACTGTTCGGGTCAAAATCATCATAATCACCACCATCATCATCATAGACAGCAATACATCAGTGGTTCACACTGGTGCTTAACTGTCACACAATTACGAAGAAAAAAGTACACCCTGCATAGGAAGAAAGAAGGGAAAAAAGGGAAAGGGGAGGGGACCTAATCACGAAAAATAATTACGTCTACATTCAAACATACAACATCAAAGCGTCTACACTTCGAAAACAAACAACCGAGCTATAAGTCAAAGTAAGGCGTCATCAACAAGACAGCTTATTCACGGCTTTCACTGCCCCGCGTCATTAAGTGCACTCACCTGACAGACAACTCGGACAAACAACGACAACATTCACACCACTGAGCTCGGTTAGCCGTTCTTCTCACCTAACGTCTCAAGTCACTGACTCTGTGAATCGCGAGGGCTCCAGCCCGAAAGACGAACCCGATCTACATTAGCCAACCTCTTCGTGAATGATTTCATTTGTTTACGCTAGGTTATCATCTGTCCACCTCGTACCTTGCGTCAGTCAGCCGCAGTGTCAACAAACAGTGTTCGGTGTGGCAGACGAGTATGCACAACATCTTTCTAAAAAAGGAATGCTCCAGTGCTAGAAAAATGTTGAAGAAAAGCGAAAAATCAGCCAGAACAAAATAATGCATCAGCTCAGGAAGTTTTTCTTCCAGAATTAACTAGATTGAAATAGTCACCCCATTTCTCCTGTGAACCTTGAGGCAGGGCGTTATCTCACTAATATTGACACTGTTGGATTGCGATTATTCTAGTATAGTCTCGAAATAATGTTCAACTTAGCCGTAGAGCTTTAATTATTTGCACCTTTGTATGCTTGTTGACTCAGCATGATCCAGCGGTAAGTAGTTGTGTGTATTCGGATGGAATTATTGATCAGATCAACAAGCCAACAACGCACGGAATCATTGTATCTGTGATGGTGGAAACATTTATGTCAGCAATATCCTGATAAAAAACTACTTCTGCTAACTTATTTGACGTGAAAATTGATAACCACACTTCTCCAGTTTATTGTCGTGAGTCCACCCACGACTGTATTGGTCATTGAACCCAAAACCTGTTGATGAACGCTTATCGTGGTTCGACTGAACGAAACACTTCAGATCATTGTGAAGATTTTTATGAATACTACCTACAGATATCACAACCGCTTGAAGTAAATTTCAGTTGCTTACTTGTTATCACAATATATATATATATATAATGAATGTCTAGATGATACCAGACCCTGTCCATTTTAAACCATTCAGTATTCGTTTATGATTGGGGCAACTTGAAACCAATGGCATTACTATAACAGCATACCAATAGTTTTTCTCAAAATGTCCAGTATACGTATGCCTGTTTCATCAGAAACTGGTTGATAGACATTGATCTTGTCCCGTATGGACGATATTTTTTCAGTGTTATTCACCCGTAAAACAACGGATAAAATATTTTGACCTAAGAAGTCATTTAATGTTCTCTTCAAAGCTTACATTCATTGACCTGAAAGTCAAACTGTCAGTTTTTCAGATTAAGTCAGTGTCGTTGCTTTCATTAATTAGAAAAATAACTTCGTAAATTTGACTGTGTCTGAGATACCGTGAGTACAGTCTATTTGTCTCACATGATCGACCTACAAGAATAGACCCAACGTGGCACTCTATATACTTTTCCGGATAGCATTTATTTTTTCTATAGAATTGAGTTTTTAAGCTGATGCAACTCGGCCGTCGGATGCGTCGAACTTAGAGGTCAACAAATTGTGGTCACGAAGTTAGAGTTATATTTATGCCGTGACCAATTTTGCGACGTTTCCGGTGTTTAAAGAACAATAACCGAGTTTCTAAAATGTCTTCATTATTGTGACTAGTATTGACGTCACTCAGCTGTGTGTGAGAAAATAGTGTGACGGACATATCTGTGGAAGTGTGTCGCGAGTTGCATAACACGTTCATGCGTCGCGACGTTTGCTCACGTCGCAGTAAGTCAAGGGAAGCAAACTGATGTCATGAACACGAGACTCTTATCAGTTGAGGCTGGTTGCTAAGTGGATTTCGAAGTGAACACATAATCAGAGTAACAGTACCGTGATTATGTAGCTCAGGATTAGCATTTACCTACGTTATTTTCTTGAAAATGTTCTTAGCTCCGATTTATCTACGGCTACGGCACAGTGGCTACAAACGAATGCTTCGTGATATTGGGTTTTTCCCCATCCGCCCAGAGTTTTGGGATACAGTTTTCAGTTCATTATCTTAATCGAGGATCGGGACTGATAGACGCAACCTATCTAGGACTTGGTCGGAAAAAGCACAACAGTTTTGAATGTGTTAGGGAAGGAAGTCATTCAACGATCAGTAGCTTATGACGCTTTTGAAACAGCTTTCCCGAACACAGTAAATATCGCTGTGCACTCTCTCCATCTGCTGCTCTGACTGGAAAGGATTCAGGGTAAACTTGACACAACGGTGAAAGGGAGTGGTAATACGGACAACTGGTATATCGAGCACTGTGATCTAGGACAGGCTGCATGTGAATGACTGCTTGTTTCGGAAACCTAATCGGACTTCACTGGTAGTCAGCACACCTGAAATGGGAGGGGGGGGTTAGAGTATTTTATTTCACTGACGATCCTCAAGACCTCCATCCTGATAAGTGCATCTATAGCGACGCTAGATGAGTATGGGTCTGTCAGGGACACTTGAAACGAGACACGTGCTTCGCCCACAAAATTCTTCACACATCCAGTCCTACGTAAGGATAACTTCCCTACCAAGCACGCAAAAATGGTTAACAATTATTTCATGAAATTAGGACTTCCAATGGACAGATAATTATGTCGCCATAACTTCTATGCAGTTAGAAGCTGTTTGTATGGTAACGCACTGTCCAATTCTGTGGTCACAGCGAAATTAGTTAACTGATTGACACATATGTGAAAAACAATACAATACAATACAATGTACTGATGACTCTCTTAACTCTTTCCAAAGGTTACAAAATGTTCGAATACAGTGTTATATTGCTTTAATGTTTGGTGTACACGTGTATGCATGTCAGTAGTATTCTCTATATTCATCAATATTCACATTTATTTACCACTGTATGCCATATGTTTACCTAATTAACAAAAGAGAAATGGAACACAAGTAGTATTAACCATTGAAGCTACTCATACACATACATGTGCATAATTAGAACAGTGTATAAAAATGTATACCTCCGTATAGATATAAATGAGATGAATCGAACAATAAACCACTAACGCGCTACATTGACCGCAATTATCACCGATAATTATGGATAACATTCACGATAAAATTTAAGTCCAGTTCGCTTAAGCTCGGTCTGACATACCTTATTGTTACCGAATCGTTTATACTAAGTATGGATGTGGCATCTACTGTACCAATTAGTCCATCATTATTTTCTTCACCATATCTTGAGCTAAATCATTAGTTAAGTAATAACACAAAAGACAAAAAGAGTCAAGGGTTTTGTCTAACTTAAGAAACATAAGTCTACCACAAACTTCTTGTGGACGGGAATAAGCTCAGGAACAATCATTTGAAAATCCCATCATCGCATAGGATACTCATTAGAATGGTAACCGGGAGGATACGAGCATTTAGACAGATTGTACCTGAGAGGTGCAAACAAGAACGTTATGGTATATATATATATATAATGACCTGCATCTTGGTGTTCGCTTATAACATCATACAGTAGTTCAATCATTTCCTCCTACTTCAGGTTTCTCCCAGCAGATTGCTATTTTGTCTTGAAGAAGTTTACCGACGGATTTTTTTGTTTTAATAGTGTTTAATTTTTGCGTAGACCTATTTGTTACACGGTTGTACCATCCATAATGAACAATTGTTTCCCGTCTACCTAAAGTTGCTCTCCAACATGATTTTATGCTCGAACGAGTGAGTTCTTGTCAAAGCTTTCTGAGTCGACGAATTACACATCACCAAACTAAGTATTCTGACACTTTACGAAACGATTTATAAGCGTATGGTGCGTACAATGTTTATATATGGATGAAGATTTATTTGAGAACTTTAAATCCTACTTACTTAACAACATACTGAATGCATATTCATTTCACATGTTCAGTAAAATTGACGATGTGAAAAATTCATTTAGGAAACGGTTGCATAATTAAGTCATGAATGTTGATTCGCTGATGAGTTGGTGGACAATTTTTGTGACTCAACCCATCGAATTACTACAGTTCTCTCTGGAATATTCATTATCCGTTTAGCTAACATGCCTCATTTACAGTATTGGAAAGTATCCGAACATGTTAGAAGTTATCACAATTTTCGCATTGATTGTGTTGTATTTGGCTAAATGATCGTGCATTTAAAAAGACCTGGTTTGTCGCATTATTGTACGTATACACATATACATGAATATTTAAAACTACATGTAACCATATTGAAGGAATAGCTACTCAACATGTGCTGAAAACTAAAGCTGTTAATAGAACATACTAATATCTGGTATGAAATATAATCAGCTTTCCTTCAGGCCTATTCTGATATACACTGATACTATCAGATTACTTACGCGAAGTATGCATATAAGGCGTAAAATGGAATATAAGACCGCTGGTAAACTACCTCAGTCAGTTTTTAACTTAAAATTTTTACGTTTTTGTATGGTTCCGAAAAGTAAGTGGAATAAACAAGAGTAATAAATATTACTTCATTAAATAACAAATAATTATAAATAGTATTAATTAATGAAATAAAATATTAAATAAGTAATAGTATAGAAGTTTCCCGTTTCAAATGATCTCGTTAGACCGATGACAATGCAAAAACATTAAAATGAGTACGAATTCATCCCAACACTGGTTAGTGTATCCCGGTGTTCACCTTGTCTACCGTAGATTATGAGTGTGTTATTTAATATTGCCATTCAGTGATTAACGTTTACCCTGTGAAGAGACTGATTTTTTTTGCAATGTGAACTGGATGAACAGTGTCCAGTTTACGAATGTTACTGAAAGTCAGTGACGGATATATTATAACTAGGACTTCAAAGAGCGAGAGAAAGAATAAACTGACCTATAAACATAAGGAAATGATTGGCCAGTTTTGAGAGAGTGACTAACCGATTGTTTATGGACCTTGTGTGATACTCTGGAACAATACAGTCATGAAAACCACAGTGTTCAAGAAAGTAGAATTTAAACATATTTACCCTGTTTGCTTTGAGTACGGTAGTAAGAATGACTATCATAACAGCGGGGACGCGCAACGTTTAAGATTACTTGTAGAGAGTGCAGCGACTAAGTGATCATTCACTACACATGGCCTATTAGAATCTAATGTAAATACCCAGATTGGCCGAATCTCATCAGTTAGACAGTCCAAGTCTAAACTGATTTTTACAAAAATTTCATCTTCAGTATCAAATCGGAATCATCTGAAAAATTACTATGAGTGGGTATTCCATCGAACGAACAATGCATGAATCAAGAAATTTCCACGTGATCACAAGTACTCCTATGAGAGAATAGTTTAATTAGTTATGTCATATAGAAGACGGCTATTGTTTTATCATGTAAACACACTTTAAACGTCTGTTGCCAACAGTACATCGCTTTAGCCATAATGATCTTAGCTATTGAGTTATAGCGATTTGCCTCAATCTGCTGGGACAAAAATGTGCAACTATTATTGGGCCTGACTCCGTCAGATTTATAAAAAAAGTTCGATGAAATCACATCCGCTAGTTTCATTGATAGTCGAAATTTCATGAATGATGACGTCAATTGAGTGAACTATGTAACGGGAACGAACGCAAATGCATTCAAGAAGTCACATTATGTGTGACGTCAAACGAGTGGGATAATTGTCTGTCTACTATTTGTTCAGTGTAACAATTGGGCATATTCGTGCGTAATTAGTTAAAATGATTTGAAAACTGCAGACTTTTAGAATCATTTTAACGGTTTGCTGCCGACCAGTGCACCAGTTCTACTGGATAACCTGTTACTCCTGATTTATCTGAGCACACAATATTTAAGTTTATTCCTGAGTAATAGGAGATTTAGACATTCACATAGATTAAACATCGCCCAAAAATGGTCGCAGCTGTCGCATTCACATAGACTTTCCAATCGGCTTCTTTTGAAAAGAACAGGCATCAGACTCGAGTTTCGCTCTCATTAGAGCTCGTCAGTAGTGCATATCCTCGCCACTGCCGGGACTTGAACCACGGACATGCTGTTCATGAGGCAACCATGTTGACCACTGCGCAATTGACCTCACATAAGGCATGACTGAATTATCATATGTGGCAGTGAAACTCGAGTCTAGTGTTTCTTTTCAAAAAGGGTCGACTTGAAAGTCTGTGAGCATCCGACAACTGTGAACAATTGTGATTGATGCTCAATCTATATAAATTTATCCTTAAATCACATAACATGTTGCCAATAGAACTATTATTAGACGCGGCTAAAAAGAAAAGCATTGTGCGCTACAAACTATCAGAAAACTGGAACAAAAAAATGACTCATTGCTATCGTCATCTATTGTCTGACCGCCAAATATAAACTTCTCTACTGATGTAAGAAGTGAATATTGGTTAACTGCCATCACCACACTGGTTAAAACATGCATTGCCGAAATTGTGGTGACTGATACATAGAGTCCATTTTGTTTTCTGCTAAATTTGCTCTAGATCACCACTGCAACTAGTATGACTTCAAATACAAGTACATTCATGTCTACTGACTTTCATGTTGTACTGGCAGAGTTTGTTGACCTTTGAGCTTCAATAACTTCTCAGGTGTAGTTATTAGGTGGAAAAATTCACAAACTTCGTCCTAGAAGGTTAGAGGTCATTCCTGTTCACCTTGAGTTGCTCTGACTCACCTGACTACGTATTAGGGGAAAAACTATTCCCTGACGTGTTTTTTCGAAAATGGCACTTTCCGACAAAATGTGGTGAATGTACCTGTAAAATACTGACAAGTTTGTACGTTCTTTCTCAGTATCTGTACACAGTTATCACACTGAAGTGTTTTTCCAAGTGAAAACCGTTTGAAAATCATTAGTTACTTTCTACCATCTTGAAGGAATTCTTACCGTCAATATGCATTGTGACACATCAGTTGACTAGAATCCAGTCAGTGGCAAGTAAGGAGTGTTAGTAAACAACATAAATTTTAAAACAGTTCATTCCCTTCAGAGGTTTGAATAAAACAGTCAGAAAACGAAAACTGGCAGATGCAAGCAAACTTTATTACTGTGCACTGAAAACGTCAGTTTCCGTTTCCTTGATCAGTCCTACCGCCAAGTAAATGGGGGTAGCCATGGGAAGTCCACTAGGGCCAATCTTAGCAGACTTTTCCATGTTAAAGATTGAGCAAGAGTTAGCGGCAGACATAGCAAATCTGTCATACTACAAACGCTATGTTGACGATACACTGGTATTCAGTCGTTCCAAATAGGCAATAGATAACCTAGCGCGACGTTTAAATAGTTGTCATCCAAACCTGAATTTGAGGCTGACAATTGTTTGCCGCTTCTGGACATACTCATAAGTCGCGGGGAAGATGGTTCTATTAAAAGAACTATCTATGGGAAATCCACATGGTCCAGTCAATACCTGAAATTTAGTAGCTTCACACCGGTCCATCACAAACACGCACTGGTAAATACACTGTTTACACGCGCAAGACGAATCTGTACACAAGAAGGTCTTGTGGAGGAATTAGAGTTGATTACGAATGTACTACAATCAAATGGTTACCCAAAGAGGCTCATAGAAAGACTCAGTAGGCCGAAACCGCCGTCCGAACCGGTGGTCACTGCAAGAAAGAAGAAGGTTTATATAGAATTGCCTTTTAAAGGCGATTATAGTATGCATCAAACAACACAAAGACTGATCAATTCGATTAAACGAACATTCAACGCAGCCGAACTTTGTGTACTAGCTTGAACCCAAAAATTGTCTGAACCTTCAATCAAAGCAGATCAGCCTATCGGTGCCACCTCACGTTGTGTCTACCAATTTACATGCAACTGCAAAGAAAGTTACATAGGCAGAGTGAAGGAACATTTGCCTAAATGGGTACAGAACTCTGTATTACAGAATAACGACACTCTGTTTGAAACGCACAAGCAACCAGCGTCCGCAGTCGCAAGACACTGGACACGTAATCGACCCAGTTTGTGCATTCAAATTCCTATTATGTCAGTCGACTCCAAGATTCTTGCGGTTTGCTGAAGCTGTCACAATCAATCGACTGAAGCCGGCCCTGTGTGTTCAGAAAGAGTTGCTCGTAAACTTGACTATTCCCTGGACTTAGTGACCTTTCTTAACCCACCGACTGACTATCCACCATACCCCCTATCTGTTCGATATAAAAACCGTTTCATGTTATTGTAAATTTGGTACCGCTGAGCCAGCACGAAATGCTTGCATCTACCAGTTTTCGTTTTCTGACTTTTTTGTTCAAACTTGGATATTATCAATTAAGCGAAGTGACAGTCCATTACGTCACATATTGGTAACACAAATGTAATGAAGAACAAAAGCGTTAATTGATTTCTGTCTGTTGCCCCCGAAAATTTCAACAGGGATCTATGTCGTCATGAGACTAGGAATATCTCTTCAGAGTACGACGGAATGGTTAGTTACATTGATGCAAGTAGGAGGAAGCCAGCAATTCATTTAGTGATGAGCATGTTGTCTACCAATTTACGATCGATATTATTGACTCGAGTCTAGCAGAAGCCAGAGCTTTTAGTGCCAAATTACTGAAATCAGTAAATCGTCAGGCCACTTATTTGCAATGTCACAGTATTACATTGTTGTGGTTAGTATATTTTATGTTTTACAACGATGACAGTAATGAGGGTTTGGTCAAGCCAAATTAACTCTTGTCTCAACTAACCGAATACACAGAACAAAATGAGACGTGAATACAGTTGACTGCAAATGCGTTGTTTCTAAAGACACAAATTGATTCCATTTCTTAGCATACAGTGTGCATTGTACAATAAAGTACTGTTTGTTAAGTTGGTTCGAATCCGGCCAAATCTGCGGAGTTTTGACACCATGACTGATAGGTAAACCACTATGTATTTTTGTAAATATTGATCGCAAACACTTTACTTTAAGAAACCGGGTAAATATTGTTTAGTTTTGAATCTTGCTTCCTAATACACAATTACCGCATTGGTGATATTCTGTGAGATTTTAAACAGAAGTGTCGTCAGGTCAAGTTGTTTCACAAGCCCACCTCAAGGCAGAGTATAACAACATAGTTTCCGTATGCCAGGTGCATCTCGACAATTAATTGTTCACCAAAAATCAACACGCATCAAATTGTATATCAAACTGACTCAAGTTCATCGGTGTTTGGACATTACGTCAACAAATTTTGTTAGAAACCAGTGCGACAACACCGGTTGTTCCATTCACCTTCCGACGTCACACATTCTGTCGGAAACGTTGCGTAGAAGTCAAAAATTGCACCCGGTTCTAAGTTCACCAATCGTAATTACCCAACCAGTTGTTGTGTGTGTGACGTACTTGGCAAGGCATTCCTTGTGTGCTCGTATACAACATGGCAGTAAATATTTACAGGTTAACAGGCAGTCGGACATGGTTTCTGTTGTGGAATAAGACATCAACAAACATGAGTACTTGAACTGAAGTGTTGATGTATTCCTACCCAGACATTCGTCATGAAACGTTTCTTCAGAATATTGAAGTTGTTTTTTATTTCTCCTCAACGATAACAATGATCTGGCCCATGTGATCAGTTTGAATCGAATATTGCGGTCTGGTTTAATGTCTGCCATCTGCTCCAGTCATGACGGTGGTATCTGTTCTAACCGTTTTTCACTAGGTAAACTATCGTGGCTAGTTGGTCCGAATTCTCAGAACACACATGGCATTTGCACATCCATACCAAACGAAAAAATCCGAAATTTCTCTATCTGGGATAAAATAAAATATCCCCAAAGTTATGCGTAGGCAATTATCGAAAAGACCGTATAAAGTTTTGCAAGTGCGATTAATTGAAAAGGCCATGTAAGAATGTCCGCTGGATTGCACCGCGAAGATTCACTGCTGCAAGCCCCTGCGGATACGATTATTCTGCATTGTTGTTTGCAGCTTATTGACAACCATTTTATAGACGGAATGCAGTTTACTGTCGGAAATGGACACGCTGTTTCTACTGATCATATCAACTTCGACAATGTGTAAGCCAAAACCTGTTTTCCATTACAAGTGAAATTATTCCACCGTCTACTCCTTTCAAATGTCCGACTTAACTTACTCTCAAGATCTTTCGCTACTTGGTTCGGAAAGTCACATTTAGCTACTCGGAAAAGTTACCTCTTTATTTTTGTGCCCAAGAGGCTCAGCAGCTCTCCATTTTCTTACATTTCACCTTTCCACGCATTTTTACAGTGCTGTTCTTGGAGAACATCCTAGAGTTTTGGTAACATTGCTACAAAGAAAGAGTTTCACATTTTCACATAAGTGGACTGATTAGTTGGCAGTCTTGAGACTGTTTTATAAACGTCGTATATTTGGGCGTGTATCGTGATTATGTGTGGATGGAACCAGCTTTAGGAACCTCAAACCATGACAACTTAACAAAGCCTTCAATTAGCATTTCTCCGATGAACCCGGTGACAATTTACGAGCCTTAAAAGCGCGTTTACGAAAGGTTTAGACCTGTTAACTATAATATGTTTTATTGATGAGCTGATGAACAACTTTTGTGGTTCTTGTTTATAACGGTTACTTCTGTTAATTATTTCCAGCTGACAAAGCATATTCGTATTTGTTCGACCGGCGTGCTGTTCAGTGTGGTGACAATTCATTGTACACTTCAGGAAGCTGCGGTTGATGTTACGTAATCTTAGTTCGTGAGACAACAGCAAACTACAGTATAGAATTGAAACCGCGAAATTCTTTTACAAATGTAATTCAGTATAACTAATTTTCGCTGCATGCACACCATCGTCAACTCATTATCATCTGTATTGCTAATAAGTAGTGTGGCAGATTTCTGAATTCATATGAGACCCAACTGTGAAAAGTCAGGGCTTCGGCTGGATTCGAACCAGCGACAGAAACACCATTCCCCAACGCGTGGCTTCGTAGCTCAGTTGGTAGATCTCTTGCCGCGTAGAAGCATAATGTTTTTGTCGCTGGTTCGCATCCAGCCGAAGCCCTGAGCTTTCACAGATGGGTCTCATCTAAATTCATTATCATTTTCCGTTTTATAATAAGTCTGTCACTATGTTAGGTCAAGAGTGAATAATCGTTGCAACGTTGGAGTTGGTTGGATGATTATGTGAAGAGTTTTTCTAACACTGGATATGACGGTCCGCATTTCTACCTCCACTTCTTCAGTAAGTTAACTCAAACATTAGTAAATGATTAAGCATTTCTCGCGAAATTTCTACTAATTTTGCCACTTGTAAGCATTCTTTTGCTTAC
>JTDE01000239.1:96405-113587 GCA_014338405.1 Paragonimus skrjabini miyazakii
TGAACGCTCAACCACTTTCGCTTGTGAGTAATGATCAGGTTGCCCGATCGTCTCGAAATGGAGACACAGTTACTGTCTGTCAACTTCAATCGATAACCCCGCGACAGCTGCGATCAATTGTGGGTGATGTTCAACTTGAAATAAACCAAATCCCCGGCTACTCATCAGTAATTTAACTATATATGTTCACGTTGAGTGTTCGCTCCTTAGGTGCAGGGTGTAATACTTGACTTGTACAGAATCGCACTTGCCCTTCAAAATAACAGGAATCATAACATTTTAAAGTCGTAGTCCGTCAAAGACTCAAAGATCGTACTTTTTCTCAGGGTCAAGAGAAATTTGTGACGTTCATAACTCTGAAGGTTTTATTTATTTTTATTGTTGGAGACAATTGATTAAATACAGTACTCACAATAAAATTGATAATTTTACAATAACTCGATCGGTCCTCTACGTAGAATGTGAAACTAACCAGAATGGCACAAATGATTTCTATTCGAACAGTTAATGGTTCACCAACGTTTCTATACTGGTAGGGTTTTATTCAAAACTAAATAACTCAATGATAAATAAATTTTCAAAAGAAATGCGACAGGTTTTTTGTTACATAGGTGCTATTGAAAAACATCTTTTGTGAGGTTAGGCAAAAGGTAAAAATGATTTGTATTTCATTTTGTCATAGTAATGTTACTCTTAGATCTCTTTTTGTGTGCAACATATTCCAAACTCCTTCAGCGGCCTTCTTTTGGATTCGACTGAAAGGCCCTATTAGGTGAGGCAACGTTGTTTGAAGAGTTGGACGCAATCTGCTTTACTCTTCCGTCGCAGATAATCGTCTCGAGATGTACATATGTCGACAATGCACGTTGGTCTATATGATGTTGTATGCAAAACATATAATTGTAGAAAATATGCACAGTTTGGTTAAGTAGATTCAGATAAAACGTAAAAATAGTCTACTGCTGTACTCATAGGTAGGATGCTTTTCCTTTGTTAGTTGTGTGGTGCACGCCACCATAATAACGTGTTCTTCCGGATTTACTGGTGATTGCATTTTGAACTGCTGTAATAGACACGAATTTTGATATATATGCTACTCGATCTATCTCATTTATGCTATCTATGATGTTGATGACAAAGCTTCATTCTAAAATATCGCGTCTATAATTGGATCGCTGAAGCTGCCTGTCTTTTCTCTTGAAAATATTCTATCCACAACACCAAAACGCCTTTTCATGCGATATTTTTGCTCAGGGATTATTTAGTCAAACGTTTGTTGTACGGAGTTGTCAACTAGTGAGTTCAGAACAACAGTTCCCTCAGATCCCCTAGAAAGTTCTGCCTTTCTCATTCTCAGTATCCACTACTATTTAAAACACAGAGTTCCCTTGATCCGATTCACCAGTAACGATAGAAGATATACGTCGCAAGATGTTCACATTTTGTTCACTCTCTTCAATTACGAACGTAAAACATCGGAATATATAAGACATGCGGATAGCAACAACAATAGAAACAATCAACGATTGGGTTTACACAAAACAAGGACTGTTATCATTTCCAGGACAGACAAACTGCGTGAGTCAACAGTTTATGCACACACAGGACCGGACGGCGAGTATTGATTAACATTGCCTCAGGCAAGCCTCAGGCAAGCCACTTCGGATTCCGATTACGGAACAATACTTGAAACGAATTGGCAGGGTGAACGACGTGACCTGTTTCCATGATGTGTTTTGCTATAGATGAAGTCGGATTTCGTCTCATTCGCTCTGTTGCCATTGCCTGTTGCGTCATAGCGCGCACCAACCACTCAGGCATATGTTCAGTCATATTTTGTCGTAGACACGGATCTGTTGTGCCGATATAGACGTCACCGCAACTGCAAGTAAACTGATAGATTACATGTGAGATAGAACATTTCGGTAGGACACGATTGTGAATAAACTGCGCGACACTCCTAGTTGTGAGTAACAACCGCAATTCAGCCGCCGGGTATGTATGAGTTAGAGCAGACCGTATATTTTAACTTATATCAGTTGTGATATGATCGCCTTTGAGAGGAAGGTTCAAAAAGACCTGTGTTCTTAGAGACCGTGCTCATGGCAGTCTTGGTTAGTCTTTTCTGGCTGTGGACATCGATGAACTTCTCAGGATAGCCGTTCGCGAGTAACATCTTCATTAATCTCTCTTTCCACTAATAACCAACTCGCATATCCGCCTTCAACTTATGTCATGGTTTTCTTAAAACTGGATCTGACTGAATCTATCATCGGTGTCTTTTGGCAACACTTTATCAAGTAATGTCGGCTCCATGCTTTCTTCCAGACCTGGCCGTGTTAATTGTTGAATGAGTAGGCTTTCTTGAGATGTTGCGTTATTCTTCGGGTAAATCGGCCTATTATCGTTAGTCCATCCGTCACATGTTCGTGTTGCAGTAATGTACGTAGTCATTCTCTACGGTTGCAGCATATGCGGTCGGCTAACCGACCCTTACATGATTTGCGTCCAACGCAATCCCGTACGGTGCGCTCTTGTCTTCCACAAGAATCTGTTTAACGTCACTATTAGTGAAGTCAGTTTCCATGTGTTTCTTCGATTAGCATGCGGTAACAACGATTCTGTAGGTTATGTTTTATTGTGTTACATACGTTTGATTGCGTAGCTTTTAATGAGCACTAAATGATTGACACAAAAGATTGGGCTTACGGAGGGGTAACGTCATTATAAAGTGGTGCTGTTGTCAGGAATTTATCTAATTGCTCGTTATTTCTCCTCCCTATATATTGCTGGATAAGATGACAGTTAATATAGATGTGTGTTGTTTATTGACAATTACGCAAACACCCACTGGTCCGTCCGTTTTACCAGACTTTACTTTAGTACTTTCTGATGTAATCCTCTAAATGCCAACGCCACAGAGACTCTTGCCCTTCGGCATCTATAATCCAGTCCTCGACGACAGAACAATAAACTGTGAGTTACCAATTTATCCATTCACACAATCTGTGATGATGTCACAAACATATCTGCCAAAACGTGTTCTATCACTAAACATTTCAAAATCTCGATGCTCACAGCTAAATAACCGAGGTCGGCAACTCTTCTAGGAAATTATTCTTTCCCTTGTGAATTGAATTTATTTAGTCTAGCAAGTCAAACTATTCTTTGACGACCATTCGTCTTTAACATAATTTCTTCCAGCATTTGCCCGTACTTCACAATATAAATTTTTAATGTGGACAAATCTCTTGAGCGATTTGATAAAAATTGTTTCACTGTTATTGAGAAAACAAGACTACCGTTCTGTGGTCTGTGAAAAGTACGCTTCTTCTAAAGTGAATGATTTCATCAACCATCATTCTGTGGTTTAAAATGAAATTTGTTATTTACAATTCAAATGTTTGACTCCGAAACCTTCGTTTTTCGGGCTGCAGGGACTCAGCTTGGTCGTTGTGTACATAAATGTTTAATCACGTCGTATCTGAGTATGTGTAAACATTATTCGTTTCCTTCAAGTACCACACTATGGTGAAATATCGAATAGTACGTGGTGGTATGATAGAACGAATATAATTCACCTAAATACAAACGATTTTATTCAGTAAAACTTTCCTGTAAGTGAGTTAGATTGCTGTCTGTGGCTTATTGTTTTAACTTCGGCACAAAGTGTAAATGACCGTGAGTTATGATTGTTAAAACTTTGTAAAACAAAGCTGTGTAAATGCGAATTTTGAAAATAAAATTATAACTAAAATACCCCTAGCCAGCCATTTTCGAATAAAAACACTAGACTCGAATTTTACTCTTATTCGAGCTCATTACGTACGTATATCCTTGCCACGGTTGAGTGGTGAACGCTGACCATGCTTTCATGAGGCAACCATGATGACCACCACATCATTGATTTCACAGTAGTCACGAGTGAATTGTCATACACAAGCCTTCAGTCGCACTCGCTTTGCTGTGTTGCTTAGATTGGTTGATCACTCCGGAAAGTGACAAAGAAACTGTCCCGTCAATTCCATCTACATACCCCATGACTAGAACTTCTTTCCGAGTGGAACTCACATAAATCATTGATCTTATTGGGCTGTATCTTGGATACCGATAATTTGTTGGACACTTTCGTTTAAGGTGAAATGAACATAACTTACAGTTAACCACGATTCTGGTATCCCTTTGTCTTCTACCTCAGCCATTGCTTCCTCTCAACTACTCGTAATTTCTCCTCAGCTGCCGTCACATTCAACAACATTTCCAATCGCCGCACGAGGAGTGCCATCGGATTTATTCCGCCGTATTCGGCGTTCAGTTGACATTCATCAATTTCTTCAGATATTTTTAGTCTGTTTCAGTTTGGTGTTCTCCTTTCCGCATTCGTCTCTGCAGGCAACATCGCCACCTGAAAACTGTCCCCTTTGGGCAGTTCCCTAAAACTGTCATCCACTTCTAACATCGAAATGAGACAGGACCCAAGTTACGACTGATGGAACTAGAAAAGTGAACCAAACTTGGTGTAGCGCATTGTTCGCAGACGTTCACCGTATGTATCTGTTAGGGTGCTCTGTGAATCTACCTCGGTGTTCTTGTAAAAATCATTTATTGATGAGTGTGCCCTTGACTATCGGTAGGCTGAATGCAACCAAACATTTTTACCAGCATCCATGTCATTAAAAACAATATTTTGATTTGAGTGCGCTTAACTACTGTATGATGAACGTTTAATGTTGACGAATGCCGCAAATAATTTTTACAAAGTAACCTCAATGAATAAGATTCGTTATGTTCATATGGCTTAAAACCAGTGATCGACAAATCATTACGCTAATCTGAAAGCAGTCCTCGAGGTGAATGTGTGGGAATATATTGGCCTGTAGTTGTGTAGGAACTAGGGGGAAAAGTTAAGCTGAAGAATGGCCGAAGAAATACATGCCAACTGTTGAACATTATTAAAACCTAATATTGTATCATGACAGTAGATCGGGTTTGTCTCCCGAGCTGGAGCTCTCGCGACTCACAGAATCGGTGGCTTGAGGCGTTAGGTGAGAAGGATGGCTAACCGAGCTCAGTGGTGTGAATGTTGTCGTTGTTTGTCCGAGTTGTCTGTGAAGTGAGTGCACTTAATGAGGCGGGGCAGTGAAAGCCGTAAGGAAGCTGTCTTGCTGATGACGCCTTACTTTCACTTACAGCGCGGTTGTTTGTTTGCAAGATGTAAGCACCTTGAGTATAGACGTAGCTATTTTAAGTAGTTGAGTCCATTCCTCTCTCCTTCTTTTTTGCTTCTCTCATCCCAGATAGGTTATTTTTCTGCGTGGTTGTGTGGCATCAGTATGAACCACTGATTTATTGCTGTCTATGAAGAAGATGATGATGATGACTAGAATCAGTGCAGGATAGAAGTGTTAGGAGAAGGGACTCTTTGAACAGTAGACAGGTTAGTATAAGTAAGTAGGAAACATAAGCAGGCTGAAGATAAATCATCTTTTAGAAAGAGTCAGATGGTTTATTTCAATCAAGCGTTCATACATTTAGGTATATGGATGCACCTTATTGTCGAGGACTATTAATCGCGTAAATGCGCGCATGTGTTTGCATACATGTCAACTCACATTCCACACCACCCTTTACAAAACAGTGATGGGGAACACGAAACAATGCAATGAAACGAGATAAAAGGTGACTTGTCTGATTAGTTTCGAATAAAATATTAACTACTTACCTAGTGAAGGGAATACTAGGAATTCAGACGTCTTCAAGAGGAATGCAGTGACCACCTATTCACATACTGCACCTCAGTTATTAGAATTAAGTACAAATATCCTAACCAACCCAACCGCATGTTTGACATATGGTGAACATGGCGAGACACATGGGGTGCTTAATATAATATCATCACCAGGACTAGCAATGAATAACTGTGAAGGTCCCAGTGGCTGGGTATTTAGGTAGAGCGATCTTCGGAGAGAAAAAGTATATCCTACTCACAAGCATGAAGGTTTACAGTGCGTTTCCCTCTGAATAAAGGACTAATTTGTTGATAGTGGAAATTTAAAACAGTTCTATTTGCTCAGTAATTTTGAACAAAATAGTATGAGGAACAGTGGTATTATTTTGCGTAGGCTTGTCGGTACCAAGTAATCAATAACATGACATACTCTGTCAACGGGCTACAACTTGGACTTGACCTCAGCCTTCACCATTATAATGCACTATCACAACCCACGGTTCTTAAAATTTACTGAACCCATCGTGACAGACCGGTTTAAACCTGTTGTGTGTACAAAAACAAATATTTGCGAACCTTAGGCTATCGTGGATCTTAATTGCGGTGAGTGTCATTCAGATCACGTGATTTGATGCTTTGTTGTTCGTTTCTTTGTTCATGTCCCACGGTATTGTAGATTTTGAGTTGAAATTTTCACGTGTTGTTAGTTATTTGGAACTAACGAGCCAATACAAAGTGCTAGCACCTAACAACGTCTGTCTTTCAACTATTTTGTTCGAAATAGTGGAGATATCGATATCTTAATTCAACACAATGAAACGCGTTTGCTGGTTTTTGCTGTCTCAGTTTATAAGAGAACCTTTTCGTTTCAACAAGGTTTTGCCTCAATCCACTTATTCTATCTATACACCTTGTAATATTTTATAGTCACATCAACCTTTCCCATTGGCCTCCATGTACCTCTGGTGTAGTATTGTTAAAAATAACTCGGCAGCATAGTTACGATGAGGGAAGGAGAGTTGCAAAATACTAGTTTGCGTGAACTGTAAAATCAGATAGTAGATTTCTAAACACCCGAATAAATTGTGCGTAACGAAAATGTCTTCTGCCTTTAAAAAGAAATGGGGGTGAATATTTTCTAAAAAGTTGTAGGGGTTTGACTCAGCAGATTGTTATTTGAAGGCATCATGTCTGATACTTCGACGGTAATCACATTCCAGTTCTATACATAGTTCTGTCGAAAATGAAATGTAATCGACGACTGCAAAATAAGGGTGGTCTTGTAACTCTTTTGGACACTGTAGCTATGCAAATATTCCTACTACCGAATAGAGGAACAAGATTTTCAACCATAAGGTCATATGGACTAACTGATTCATGAGACCAGCTATTACCTTGTAGAACGTAATGGGTTTTCTAACGGGTCACTAGATCGGTCATGTCATATGTAGTGAGCTAGCCGTTGTCAAAAAGTTCATACTTAGAGGAAAGCCATCAAGTTAATTAGAAACTCCGTGACAATGTTGTGTACAGTAGTCACCAGTGAGTTGTCTCAAAGTCACGGATTTATTCTTGTACTCTAATTCATTTGTGATAGGCATTCTGTCCACATTCTGTAAGAAACCCTAATTGTGTGTGTTCCAATTGAACATTCCAACTCATGGGATTTGTGTAAGTCAGTTCTGTTTCGCTTCAGAAGAGACGTGGTCTGTGTCGTCATCAGTTTGCACACTTTGATTGGGAATACAAAACTCTGTCCACATCATTACTTTCCACTAGGGCCAGGTGCATCTTCATTTAATTACATCAGGCTATGAAAACAAGGCCATAGTTTTCTGGTCGCCCACGCAGTGACCGGAAAGAACGTCGCGGAATACTAATTAGGTTTCCTCTTAGAACTGACGTTAACAAATTTTTAGCAAACAGAACTGTTTGTAATCAATTTATTTATTTGGTAGGTACGAGTTTGTAAGAGAACTGTTGACGATCAGGACGTTATTGGTTAAACAGGAGACAACCCGATTGGGTATTTGACAAGCTCGAATTTGTTGGGGTTAGCAATTTGATTGAAGTAGGCTTTAAATAATCAGTGCTGATCTAGTCGGGTAGTAGAAATTGGAGTAAATTGTCCCTTGGTTCAGCATACTGACCGGTCATGTCATTCAGATTTGTGGGTTCAAGAACAATTCGTTCAAACACTGGGGCTGTTACGGTCTAGCAAATTCACCCTCGTCAAGTGATTCCTTGAACCTCCGCTACCTACTCAACCGGATTAGCACCGACCGTCTCACTCTCCTCCGTTTTTCTTCTAATCACAAGGAAGCCATACTTTTTTACACAGTTTTATAATCAAATAAATTCAGAAATCAGTGAAGGTTCCAGACGGCATCAGAGCCTGCGTGTATTGATAGTTGGAAGTTCACCACTGTTCATCGTAATCAGCAGTTTCAGTTTGCGACCATGTTCATAACTATGCCTTACTTTGTACTTTACCACTTCTTTGTGGAGATGTAATTTTTGACTAGATGTTCATTCACTGTTTCAAACACACTAATGATATTTTTCCTCCTTGCGACTAGGTATGACTTTCTCATTCTTCAGTATGAGTTGGGCGATTTTATTTGAAAATATGAGCCGAGACAACTGGGATATAACGTGGATAGGGAGCAGAAACTTGATACATTTTTTGCTTTCTGACAGTACCATTGATCTGGCGAGTCTGAAGAAAGATGTACCTATAGGTTTATCATAACGAAAAGTGACGAACACTAGCTCGAGTTCTCAGCACTATGTTAATATATATCCGTAGAACAGTGTGCAGTATTTCGTGTAGTTAAATATTCTGACAACATTGGCTGTGTTTGTTAAGGTATACACCGCTGATGACATGTGTTAGTTATGACTGACCAATTCGCTGGCCTTCAGTTCTCAACCAAGACGAGTGACGCTTGCGGCTTTGTGCGCTCAAGGTCTTCCATTGTTTAACAACAGATAATCGGGCATATGCGCATGTATTTAATGTAGATTTGAGCTTTGTCTTTCAGTCGGCAGACCTAAGCAAGTAGATTTCATGCTTGAGCTAAACGGGGCTGTTTGGCATGTCTGGCAAACAATTTTATAAGAACAGTAGTTTAAAAGTTTTTCATTTGACTTGCCCTCACACAAATGACCGAGGAAGTCGGGTATTGTTTACACTTTGAATAGTTGACATTTCACTGTTGTATATGTTGCATTTTTTAGATAAGCCTACCTGGATAGAAGTTCTTGGAGCATGTTAGACAGAAATCTCGATTCATCTGCAGTAACATCTCGTGAGCAGGTCTGTCCTGCGCTCACTATGTGGCGATGACACGGGTCATGCTTCATAGTTTAAACAATACAAAATGATTACATGGTTACCTTGTCGCAGACACATTCACCTGCGAACATAGCAAATTTTTATCGACAATCTGAAAACATTTATACTGTGAAAGCAAAAAGTATTGTCTAACTCACCTGCTAGAGATAACTGGATGAACGAGGCAGTTTGATTGAAAGAGCTGACAACAATAGATATCTGTAACGAACTACTAGCAAGGATAGTAATATCTTTAAAAAACTGCGTTCCCTTGATCCAGTTCACCAGTAACGATAGAAGACATACGTCGCGAGATGTTAACATTTCGTTTACTCTCTTTAGTCACAAACGTAAAACATCGGAATATATAAGACATGCGGATAGCAACAACAATAGAAACAATCAACGATTGGGTTTACACAAAACAAGGACTGTTATCATATCCAGGACAGACAAACTGCGTGAGTCAACAGTTTATACACACACAGGACCGGACGGCGAGTATTGATTAACATTGCCTCAGGCAAGCCTCAGGCAAGCCACTTCGGATTCCGATTACGGAACAATACTTGAAACGAATTGGCAGGGTGAACGACGTGACCTGTTTCCATGATGTGTTTTGCTATAGATGAAGTCGGATTTCGTCTCATTCGCTCTGTTGCCATTGCCTGTTGCGTCATGGCGCGCACCAACCACTCAGGCATATGTTCAGTCATTGTTTGTCGTAGACACCGATCTGTTGTGCCGATATAGACGTCACCGCAACTGCAAGTAAACTGATAGATTACATGTGAGATAGAACATTTCGGTGGGACACGATTGTGAATAAACTACGCGACACTCTTAGTTGTGAGTAGCAACCGCACTTCAACCACCGGGTATGTACGAGTTAGAGCAGATTGTAATTTTAACATCTCGCAATGTGTCTTCTATCGTTACTGATAATAATATCGTCAATATGGTGGAGATGGAAATGCAACGCTTTAAGGACAATAATGGTTGTTCACGTTTAACATCTTCCATTAAAGCTTCTCCGAGCAATACACCTAGTGGAAACCTCAATACGATGACGCTTGTCTGAAACCGAAATTCGTAGGGGAAACTGAAGTGAGCGCTGAACGGTGTAGTGTAGCTGTCTAAGGACTGTTGATGGATAACATTTACTGACCTTTGCCTTCTTAATATAGTTTTAATTGTGAACTGTGTTTTCAGTAGAAGTCAAGAGTACACTTAACCATGTGAAATAAGATGGATCTATGAACCCTTACTGTCGGACTTTTGTATTACTTGAGGTCTATGCAAAGTCAGACTTCAGCAATTAGGCTACGATTATTCTAAAGTTATTGCAAACCACTTTGTGGCGGCCAGTTATGTTGGGCTTTGCATATCGAGGACTGTTCTTCTTTGACTTACTGATAGCCAATACAAGCGTGAGAACGATAAACGAAAATTGCAAGCAAATATGGAGAATTGAGGTTGTTATTAATCAGACATCAATCAGAACTGATCGCAGCATTTACACCCACACAGACTCTTCAACCAGCTCATTTGGATAGAAATAATAGATTCAAATTTTGCTCTTGTTAGAACTAGTCAGTACTACGTATTTCTTTCAGGACAAACAAGTGAACTGCGATCACGTTTTAATGAGGCAACTTTGTTGGTCACTGCTCAGTTGGTATCACATTAGGCGAGACCGAAATATCGAATACAAATTGGTCAGATTTGCAACACACCTGCGTTAACATCGATCAATGACCTGAACCTGGTAGATATAACAGTGGACGCCGAATTCCGTTTGTCTGAACTGACCCAAACTGACCATCTTGTTATGAATTTGATCGTAACAGTCTTTTAGCAGCTAACGTATCGTTCCTAATGTACAGAGGAATTAACCAATTCTTGAAGCGTTTTTGGAGTTAATTGGAAACGATAACGATTTCTTTCTGTTGTGTAAAGTCTGGAATTGTTCTGAACGACTCATAATAAAAACTAACAGATCTTTTAAAATTGTCTGATGGTTTTCCAAATGTTTCTGTGTATGAAACCCGCAGTGCGATCGGATCAAGGAAGCGATTGACGTGTGTGCCGAACTAAATTATTGGCAGATGGCTTTGGATCTGGTAAACCAACAAACAGATATCACAAAAGGCACTGGTAATGCACAAACACATCAATTTCAACTCCAGGAACAAAAAATTGATCGTCTCCTAACACAATCTGTGACACGATTATTGGAACAGGGGCGTCGTATACAGGCAGTAGAACTCTACAAGAGGGCTGGAAAGTTGCTGGCCGCTGCCCAGCTATTGTTTCAAGTAAGTAACACGTTGAGACGCACCATGGATAACGACGTGGGTGCATACACGAAGTTGCAAACTAACATATGATTCACGTTCTTGTTGCACGTAATTAGGCGGTAAATCTCAAGTGATTCTTTCAACTGTCATTTCAGTCTTTACCAAGAACGTACCCAACAGACAGGTGGTGAACTACCTGGCTGTTATTTGTCAAAAGACTATCCTCATCAATAAAAAACATCATCGTCAGTGTCATCAACACTGTCAACAACACTGTCATCTTCAAGAGCAGCTTCGTTAACTTACTCACCAATAATCTCTGTAGATCAATTTTTGATCAAAACAAGGCGCAACGCAGTTTGTGCTACCTTGCATTGTAACTAAACATTTCATGGGGATTCTTATCATCTTTGGATTTTGATTGAATTTAGCATTTTACTTCTGATGGAACACTTTTGTTCTCTTCTATTTGTTCCTCTTTGTTTTCCCGCCATTTTTCTTTTTGCTTTCATCATCATTCGTTGTCCCTCATTTTCCAGGAAGCTCAAGAGTTATCCAGAAGTGGCAAAGCGACGTTACTGCAACTGAAAAAGATATATGTTCTCATAGGTCTACTAATTGAACAGTATTACGAACAAAACAAGCTGCAAGCTTCAACCAAAGCAAAAATGCCTAACTGTCCAGAGGTAAGTTGGGAGGTTAACAAGTTTATCTGACCAAGTGTGCATTAAAGGTAATTGACATTAATTCCGACAGTTGATTAATTACACACAATCCTTGTGATAACATGTTTCATCATTATCATAGACAGCAATACATCAGTGGTTCATACTGATGCTTAACTGCCACACAACCATGAAGAAGAAACAAACCTTGTTTAAGAAGGGAGAAGAAAAAAGGGAGAAGATAGGGGGCCTAACCGCTGAAAATGGCTACGTCTACATTCGAACATACAACATCAAGGCGCCTATGCCTCGAAAACAAACAACCGAGCTGTAGGTGAAAGTAAGGCGTCATCAACAAGACAGCTTCCTCACGGCTTTCACTGCCCCGCGTCATTAAGTGCACTCACTTCACAGACAACTCGGACAAACAACGACAACATTCACACCACTGAGCTCGGTTAGCCATCCTTCTCACCTAAAGTTTCAAGCCACCGACTCTGTGAGTTGCGAGGGCTCCAGCCCGGAAGACGAACAGGTAGCCAACCCCTTCGTGAACGATTTCATTTGTCTACGCCAGGTCATCACCTGTCCACCTCGCACCTTACGCCAATCGACCGCAGCGTCGGCAAACAGTGTTCGGTGTGGCAAGCGATTAGCTGGCATCCCTAGTACATGACCTAACCACCTAAGTCTGTTCAAACGTAAGGACTGAATAAAAGAACTCGTTTGACAATCAGTGCCAAACACCCGTTTCCTAACCTCCTCGTTACTCACTCGTTGGTGCGACTCGATACGAGCGATTGAACGCAGACATGAGTGGTCGAGTACCTGGAGGCGGTTCACGTCCTCTACCCTGAGCTGCCAGGTTATGCTGTCGTAAAACAACACAGCCCTCACTGTTGTCTGATATACACGACCCTTAAGTTTCAGAGAGATATCCTTCCGTAACCATAAGTGTCTCAGATTGGCGAACACCGCTCTGGCCATAGAAATACGCGCCTCTGTTTCATTCTCTACACCTCCGCCACCATTTGACGTGCCTTTTATTCAGCTGCTTGCGTATCAAGTCGGGTTCATATAATTCATGTACTTGTTGTCTTTCTCTGATAACAATATCCTTTGTTCATCCATGATGGATAAGATCCCAACTATAAGATACGGTGACCCGGTCGGTCACTCATTTCAACAACGTGACGGAATAAGCTAGATGAGAAAATAATTTATGGAACTGGGCTAAGCAGGAGAATTCAAAGTGGTTCGACTGCAGATACATCATGGAGCCTGGTCCATTGCCATGTCTGATATCGTTTTCAGCCAAAGAGTACTCCAACCGTTCAGGTGACACCTATCCAGTTCAGTATCATCATATTTTGTGACCACTTCGTGACTTGACTACCCCGCGATGTCACCTAGTTATTGTTGGTCTCAGGAAATAATCCTTGGTATACAGAATGCTCAGCTGGCATGCGGAATACGCGACCCCAACATCACAGATTTCGTAACGTGATTAGTTGAATAACAGATCGCGTACCTCGAGAGTTCCGAAATGTAAAACTGTCAAACGGCAACATCGTTACTCCAATTGTCCCACTTGTTATGGGCTAACTGGCGGAAATATCAATGGCGAAGCACAGTAAACCTATTGGCATCTTTGTCATGAACAGACCATGCTTCTGAATCAGAGATAACGAAACGTACAAACACATTTTATACTTTTTCTTTCAATGGTAACTTCACGTCTTTTTCACCATAGGTGAGACGGGCTGTCAAAACTAGCAAGTGCCTTTACTAACCCTGGTGATTTTTGATCGTAGTGAGTACAAATTGACGACACACTAACATCCAAGTATGTGAAATTGTCCACAATATCAAGCGCAGTGCTTACAATATGCATACCTAAAACGGATTAAACTGATTCATTGGCGACCGTGCCTCATTGAGTTTACGTAGTTGATTCGTACCCAGTTACCAGCGATTACATTACTGAGTCAAAATGTGTAAGTTTTGCGCCCCCGGTTCGACTTTGTAGACTATCCGGGACATCAGTTACCACATTTTAGCAAGCAACTTCCTTGATTGAATCGTCTTCAACTGAAGCTCAGATATTCATAGGCAATTATCCCTTCACTATAGGAAAGTTTTTAACCCACATGGTTGGTTTTACTCACGCCAAATAACCTACAGCTCGGTTAATAGCTTGTAACCACACCAAATATTTGTGGTCATATATCTGATTTTTGTTACTTTGACTGAAAGGAACCTGAGGCAATTGCGAACCGTTGCAACTATCCATGAGACACAGACAGTGACCGCACATGCTCCATTTTTTGGGTCACCACAGTTATTGGCTAGATCTCAATTCTTGATACCCAAACAACTAGACAACTATCAGCCACCTAGACAACACTATTCCGCCGTATAGAATACTGGTTTACATGGATACAGCGTTCACCTTATTGACCCTACAAAAGAACAGTCTATGTTAAAATTGATATGACTTGACGAGTCAGTCATTGGTGAGCCACACTTAATGAAAACCGGGAGAATTAACAAGTGTGCAAGTACGGGTAATTGTTAATAGCGATTTTTCCTTGGGACATGCGTTGCGGTAGAGTGGTGATAATGCTTATTCTGACAATGCCATCGTATTCTCTTTTGATATAAGTATGTTCGTTTATTAGGTAGACTACCTCATTTTTCCTCTCTTTTAATTTGATTAGTGCTTGCTTTCATTTTTGTGGTTGTGTAACAGTCAAACATCAGTGAAAACCATTGATCTGCTTTTGTCTGTGTTGAGGTGGATAATTGCTAAGAGTTCCTCACCATTCAAGCGTTTTATCGTTCGAAGTGTGCCTGCGTCCAACAAGGCTTACTTTGCCGGAAGTCATTTCTCAGAGCGGTCGGACAATCAAACTCAACTTGGTATCGGTTGCAGATGGTTTGCACATAAACGAATAAATCATGTCATAACCTGTAGAGTTGCTCAGTATAGTTGAGACGCTTAGTACCACATAGTAGATGCTCTCAGATGCAGGCGACTGGCTAACAGTCTGTTTTTGCTGTAGGTGATCTAGCAAGCTTTACACGTAGTTGATTACCGGTTGTTGACTATTACATACGGAAGTTTGTAAGTTTCGTTTTGACTTTAGAACAACTTATGACTGGTCGGCAAGTTAGTTTATTGGTTACATTTCACATATTTCGCGGAAGTTTCTTCAAACTAGATATAGTCTGTGCCAGCAATGAAGCGTTACCGATAATTCAAATTACAGATTGCTCACAAGTTGTTATGAAACTGCGAACGAGTAGTGAGTCTGAAGAATATTGTTACTAATAGCATTGCTTTGAGTTGCTGACCGCTATAAAGACTCTCCGGAAAGATCGGTGAGTTTTTAAACCATTAATCCTGTTCGTTTTCGTTGATCATGATTTCATTGAAGCTTCGCTGAATAGTCTACCAAGTTGGCAAACAACGATTGGATCTTAACTAGGTAACTCTTGGTCTTCCCGTCCACCAGGAGGCGAGCGTGGACGTCGTTTTTTTTATAACAGACCCAGCTGTCTAATATACACTATGTGTCAACTTGGAGTGTGAACGTAGACCCAAGCCGTCGTCTAACATTAACGAACACATTCTATTCTGTCGTGCAACACGCATAAGGAGCTGTCTTTCTCAGTCTGTTTTTAGCACCGTAAACGCCATGTTGTTGGTATAGTGCTCATTATGAACTGACTAATGTTTGCGAACGGATAACATATATGGAACATAAAGTTGACTTCTCACGTTTGTTTCCGTTGAATACTTTAAGCTATCGAGTATGATTCACAACTACCTTGAACACATCACATCATTCGTATTGGTGCTTCCCTCTCAGGGAGTGTATCAGGCAAGCTCAGCCTTAGCTGGTTTGCTTCTGGAAGAAAAAGAACGCACCGACACGCGTAACGCTGCTTTCGGTATTCACGAGTCTACTAATCGAGTTCCACCGAAACTCGATGGATCGATCAACGACAACGGTCTCGCTTGGGACCAATCACTTGCGGATCGTGAGCGGAGAACGTTGATCAACATCAAAGGCCTAGAGAACGACAATGTGGAGACGCAACCTAGACATCCGGAACGCGAACCTCCACCGCATGGAAACTGGGAGATCAGTCGTTTGATTGATCAGCCATGGAGGGGCGCTGAAGCATATCACTACTTAATGTTGGCACAACGACAACTATATGCAGGCTCTCTGGATCAGGCATTACGAACGGCGCAGCTGTTGCGAGATTATGAAGATATTCTAGAAGTACAAGTTATCTACAGTCTTATCGGTAAGTACCAATTGTTTAGGAACCACTTAAGCCAAATAAGTCCCCGGCGGTAGAATCAAATTTCGGAAACGACTTGCAAATGTTACGCAGTGGTTTGAATCTGGTTGGAATATTGAGGTCTTTTATCATACACTTGATAAATCTTGCCGTTATTTTCATTGTGGTCATCATCAACATCCCCACTATCATCAACGGCAATACAATTTGTTTGAAACTGAAAAACGTTTCCACATCACGGAGCTAAGTTTGCCCCTAACTTCGGACCATCTATTCTCCAGCCATATATTACTTGAACACTTCATTTGTTTCATATATTGGAAAGGCTTTCAATATTCGTATTGTGGACCGGAGAATTTGAAGAAACACTTATCCCACCAGTTTTTATTAACATCATGCGAAATTCCTCAGCATTTGGTTTTGCTTGATTTCGCTTAAAACTTTCACGCAAATTGTCCATGACATACAAATTTCAGACAAACTAGGATTTTATCAGTAAATTATCTCCCAATCTGGTAGAACACGGTTCCTCTGTTAATTTTAGCTCACAGGAACAGGTACGTTTCTTGCAAAAACTATAGGGGAATTATTTTAACCCCAGTCATTTCTAGGGTTTTGGTATCTATTATACTTCGTCGACTCACTGCAGTTCGGGAGGTGAATATTGAAGAGGAACAAGAAGGGTTTTACCCTGGGCGGGGTTGTATAGATCACTTTTTTACTGCTCATCAAATTCTGGAGCAGCGTCATGTATACCGCCGGCCAACAATTGCCATATATCTTGATTATAAAGGTGCGTTCGACTCAGTGGTTCGATCTGCAGTTTGAGAGTCGC
>JTDE01000239.1:113736-142125 GCA_014338405.1 Paragonimus skrjabini miyazakii
TGCGGTTTGACAGCTTTCAAGGACCGCAAACCACGCTAAGTGCAACTTCACGTTCTGCTACGTATTTCGGAATGCGCTATAAAACCTCGAAGAGCAAAGTGCTTCTGCAAGATTGTTGTGATTACATGGATTGAATGTTAGATAATGAAGTCATGAAGGTTGTTGACCGGTTTGTATATCCGGGAAGCTGCATCACCGGCGGTGGCGGAGGTGTAGGGAATGAAATGGAGGCGCGTATTTCCATGGCTAGAGCGGTGTTTACTAATCTGAGGAACTTATGACGACAGAAGGGTATCTCTCTGAAACTTAAGGGTCGTGTATATCAGACAACAGTGAGGGCTGTATTGTTTTATGGCCGTATAACCTGGCCGCTCAGGGTAGAGGACGTGAATCGTCTTCACGTATTCGACCACCGATGTCTGCGTTCAATCGCTCGTATCGGGTGGCACCAACGAGTGAGCAACGAGGAGGTTAGGGAGCGGGTGTTCGGCACTGATTGTCGAACGAGTTCTTTTGTTCAGTCCTTACACTTGCACAGACTTAGGTGGTTAGGCCATGTACTAAGGATGCCAGCACTGTCTGCCGACGTTGCGGTCGATTGGCGCAAGGTGCGAGATGGACAGATGATGACCTGACGTGGACAAATAAAATCGTTCATGAAGCGGTTGGCTAATGTAGATCGGGTTCGTCTTCCGGACTGGAGCCCTCGCGACTTACAGAGTCAGTGGCTTGAGGCGTTAGATGAGAAGGACGGTTAACCGAGCTCAGTGGTGTGAATGTTGTCGTTGTTTGTCCGAGTTGTCTGTGAAGTGAGTGCACTTAATTAGGCCGTGAGGAGGCTTTCTTGTTGATGTCGCCTTACTTTCACTTACAGCTCGGTTGTTTGTTTCCAATATCTCTTCCTATGCCGGGTGTGCTTTTTTTCTTCGTAGTTGTGTGACAGTTATTTCTCAGTTTGAACCACTGATTTATTGCTGTTTGTGATTATGATTATGATGATGACGATGAGTGTAAAATTGCTATATTTAAATATTCCGGTTTCCAACGTATTCCATTGTCGATGCTCTATATGATCCAAATCAAGCAAAATTCGATGAAAGCGACATTGTTAACCATCACTGTCGTGATACGTATGAATCCCCAGTAATCTTTTTATGTTTAAGTGTATTGCAGTCTTGATTTCGTAGATCCGCTGAATCTCCTTCAATTCTCTTGTGTCATTAGTTCGTGAAAACCTTTAGGGCAGCATGTGCTTTTTCTATGGCTATAGATCATAAACCTTTGAATACATGTAATCTCATTTTGCTGCGTTTGAGCTAGGGATAGTCCGTTAGTGTCCGCTTTCGTTCACCCGTCTCAGGATTGCAGATTAAGGCATCAGTCGCCGCAACAGTTCCTGCTCAGGCTTGGACAGTCTGACAGTATCAATACTAGGTGTTAGCTTGTAACTCAAGAGGATGCAAACAAACGTGGCGAACATTTCAAAAAATTCATCATTGCGCCTTCTCTGTTTATAGGCTGTCAGTAGTTGTATAAAATCAAGCTGTGCTGTATGAATAGATACATAAGTAGCAAACGCAATGGCCACAAAAATGGCTTGGTTAACCTTTTGCTATTCAACACTTGAACACAAAGAAAATGTATGCCCTTAGAACGGCGGTGACTGTCATGTACATGATTTGCCGAGCGGAGCAACAACTTAAACATAGCTTCTGCATACTTGTGAAATTTCTTTAAACACATGCTATGCTCAGTCAAGCACAATGCATGATCTTCTTGCTATTTCGTTTGCTCATCTGTTGTTTTCCCCTTACATATATATGGTTTACTTGCTATGATTGACTGCTAACTTTTTCGATCAGAAACAAAAATATGATATTCACCTTCTTCTATTAAACCTTTATAGCTATTTGCGCCATTGCTGCCCGTGCCTTCGGAACTTGTTCAAAAGCATTTATCAAACTGGAGAGCTTAACCGACCTGACCCGGGAAGAGCAAATGGGTTACCAGCAGTTGGCATTAAATGTGTTCACTTTGTAAGTTATCCTGACTCTTTAAAAGGTTGTTGCTGATAATTGACAGTTTCAAATCAAGTTCGTATACGTGAAAGAAAAGTTTTCATTTATTTTTGCAAGTAGTCAGTAGAGATCATATTAGCATTGTAATTCTGAGGCAACTGTAAGAAAGAATGTAACTATGTGCATTCCACCAACAAAGTTATCTCCAAATTTTTATCCGCTCTCCAAAAATAACTAAGTGATAAATATGGTTTGGGAACATTCATCGTCAGGATGGTGATCTTCTCACGGTTATATTTAAACTGGAAATAAATTCCGTCACATCTGGTTTTCAAAAGTACTTAGTAGGAAGGCAGTCACTAGTGGATTATCCGGTCAACTTATCTATATCGGTTCAGTTTAAGCGGTATGAGAGTTAATCAGTACAAAAGTTGGACCAATAGAGTTTAAAGGCTTTAATGAACTGTTCATGATTACACATAAACTCCTTATGGATAACTCCAATCGGGTCCCAGGAGATTAACCGTTTTGGAGACAGTGAACCTAATTAGCAAGTTGGCTGATTATTCCTGGAAAGCCAGTCGCTGGTGGTCGTTGATAGAGAAGATCGGTGAAATGATCAAGGAAAAGACCATCGAAAACATGTTATCGCAGGACAGTTGAGATATCCTTTCCCGCGTTTTTAGGCATGCTTCGCGTTTCCGGCTTAGCGGATTCTTGCTATCAACAACGTTGAACCACAGTTGTAGTGGTAAACTCTGGAAATGGTTGTCATACTTCTGCAACTGTTGAAAATTCAACTTTCCACACCCTTTCAAGTTATGGATATAGTCATTCAAACGCTGCAAACTACCATAAATCCACCTATTCTTAAGCGAACAGTTCTGTTGTGATTGAGATAACTGACGTACACTTTTGCAACAGTAGTGCATCTCGTATAAGCCAAGTCAGTCATAGTAAATCACGGTGGATTCCGGTTGACCCGTCACTCGAGGAGACGGTCAACTATTGACGAATTACATGGAGCGGTAAAGTATAAGGAGCCATGTTTGTAGTCAAAAATTCAGTAGAGGGTTGTTTTAACCACTTATCTTTGACTCAGTGATGTCCGTGTAAATGTCACTGCAGATGTCAAGAAGATGTACAGAATCTCGGTCTGTCTCAATAACTTGTTTTCCGGCTTTCAGGATGGAGAATGAGTAGTAACAACTGAAACTTACATAATAAACAGGTATAACGCAAACTTGTTGTTAGTTGCAATTAGTAGTAAGTAGTTCGGGAGATGTAGTAAGTTAGAGAGGAACCAACTGCGAAACATCTGGGCTTAGGCTGAACTCAAACCAGAGACGGAAACAACGTGCCAGAACGAGACAGGTACACTACTAGCTGAGGTAGGGAGCCATTTTGGGAACTCGGAAATTCCGTATCTGGATTCAGCTACCCACTCACCTTACTAAATGACCGGCATACTGACCGTCCAAGCAGCATTTCTCAATCAGTTCACGTTGAAATCCATCAATGCCAGTGAGGAACATTGGAAATGTATTACTAATAAATACTTTGACAGACTTAGTAATTCAAAAGAGCTGCTATTGCGAAAAGTCTGTTTTAATTTGCTGGTTCGAATCCAGCAGAAGTTCAGGTTTTTCACATCTGGGTCACTTCCGATTGTTTCACTATATTTGTCTAACTTCGATAAATGTCATGATTCCTGTCAGTAATATTGATAATCATCCAACTTCGTCAGCAGACAGGTACTTCACTTGTGTAGACCACAGTATATTGTTTACTACGGAAAATTTAGTTGTCAGTGAAACTCATCGCTTTACATTACTTGGCTCCCAGCTTTCAAACGTTCGTGTATTCATGAGAATTGGGAACACTGTTCCCTTAAGGTATTTCCTTGGGATAGGAGCGTCAGCTTCGGTGAGGGAAAGTCGGCTGCTCCAACTGAGAGTTGTTATCTTTGATGATGATCAAAAATACTTGTTTCATATCAAACTGAATATTTTAATGCTTCATATATTGGTGCAGAGGATCTGAAACCAAATAACTAACCGATGGCAATTTTTCTTCAAAGAAATACTGAGTCACGGGTGGACCTTTCATATATGTGATTAGATTCTAATTCGTTAACAGTTCTTAGGTTTGCCCTGTCTTATCATCCAATCTGTGCTTGTGAGTAGAGATTAAGTTTGGGATGTGGATTCATCTTCTCATACGTTTAAACAGGTTCAAGTCTTTGAAACACACTAATTCATGGAAATGAGGCTTGTGTCAACGCTCAACATAGCCCATTCCAGTGATAACTGTCAAAACTGATCCGTTGGTTGAACTTATCAAACACACCAACGTTTACACTTTCGGAGCATTCTATTACGTTAGCAGTCGCGTCGCGCGACGAGAAGGCACTCCAGAAAATTACTGCAGAGGGTGGGAAGATAATATAGTCCGGTCTGTCATGTTTACAAATTAGGTTTATACATTGGGTCCTTTGAGCCACTTGACTAGACAAGCTGAAATTTACCAAGCGGGCTTGTCGGGCACGCTCGTCAGCCAGTAACGATCGACTGATATGAAAACAGAAAGTATAAATCGGTCTTGATGTTAAGTGGTATCCACAGTTGAACCCATTACAAGGAAATTGTGACAGTTTTTGTTTTGATAAACCTGAGGAGGTGTGAACTCTGAACATTCATCAGGACCGTAAACCGTGATGCAGTACTAGCAATGGTCGACAATTTCCTTGAGATGGATGAAACGGCGTTTCTTTTTAGGTGAGCGTTGCTCACTACTTGGTAGGGAAACGCATCGTGTGATTGATGGAATGTTTGGAATTTCGTTTACAACAGAAAAAAGAGATAAACTAGAAGTTTTTAAGAGTTGATCGAGTACTGATGCATTATAAGTGCGTATTACATCATTCTAATTACAGTTCAAAAAGTGTTCATCAAAATGTTACCTTTGAGAATTTGATACAAACAAATGTTTCAGAACTCTCTACTTTCGCACTTTTCGAAGAGAGAAGTTTGCTCCTTTTGTGAGCATAGGATTTGGGGATGTTGTGTGCATGAAGAGCTCCCTGCAACACTATTTGCATATGATTATTCCTCGGACCATATTCTTGAAGCCGTATAAAACAACGTATGAACTAACGAGCTTTTACGTTTGCGGCTGAAACAAAATTCATTAAATTTGTGCATTGCGCTCTCCATGTTGGCTTACGGTGTACGGAACGTTCAACAGATCTATCTGACCGTCATCTAATCAAAATTTCCAAGAACGGTAGTTTGTTATCTTGTTCTTACTTACGCGTTACTGAGACTTGGACTGACAGAGTTGGAAGTTTGAGTTGGTTTTTCTAAGTTAACGACTATCAAAAGTGTGCGAATTAAATTTGTACAGCGATTTATGACTTTCTTTAGTTTATCCAATCACAAGTTACTTATTACAAATGTGTGGTTATTTGTTACGTTTTCCTGCATTAAATTCATTTTAGTAGTCATTTGTATTTTAGAGCACTGATGAGCCAGTCGGCAAAATGTCAGTATACGGTATCAAAGAACATACGATGTTAGTGTTAAGGATCCCTCGTGCTTGAAAGAATTTTAGATATGATACTTCTACATGGACTCAAACATACTCACTTTTACCGAACCGTTTCACATGGGTTCTCTGTAGTGGTCCTATCAGTGGTATGATAAATGTACAGACGACACAACAGTTGTGATCACACAATTCATCCCTAACTGTTGACCTGTAATCACATGATGGCGTGCCGACGAGATATAGATTTACTGGCAGTTTCACCCGTTAACTTTAGAAAGTGCTATCCACCCAATTGGAGTTAATGTCACCACCAGCACTGTTCGGTTGGCATCATCCGTTTCCCACCACAAATGGCTTGCGATGAACCGTTTGTGATTTTATCTGCAAACCGTGTATTTGGTATAGACGCAAAAAAGTGAAACTGGGAGACATGTGCAATGGCCTTTGTAGTCCAAGTGATCCGTACTAGTCGACTACATTAGAGGCTAGCGTGATACTGCAACACTCACCTTTGGAACCAAAATAATATAATCAACAAAGTTAAGCTCTACGTTGGGAACTTCAGTAAGTAGTGGGATTGAAAAGCGAGAGAACTTTCAATACATCATCAACAGTGCATTTTAAAATGGACAATTAACACAAAACTTACGTAAGTTATACCGAGAAATCCCACAACCTCGGGCTGTAAATTGCTAACACCTCCGATAAAAGGTAAAGCAGTACATCACCTTAGAGAAGGTATTTGAGAGGAAATTGACTGGCTTACAGTCATTGATCGTAGGCTGAGTCGAACGACAAACAAATAACGGAATTCATTTAACTATGTCTAACGTACCCACCTCGTGGTTTGGTAGTGACAAGAGCATTTGCGATCACATTCACCACAACGCCTTATGGTCACGTTACCACAAACTACGGCGCTGACAGACTTTTGTCTACCGAGCGAATGACTTCTCGGTCACAGGGCTGTCTCTTATTGGACATTTAAGGGCACATCCCGTTTGCAGTCTTTCAGGAGTTCCCGTTCAAGGTTGCTCGCTAGCGTAATCTGAGATCTATATTACAACGTGAAAGAATAACATGAAACGGATACTTCGAAATACGCATTGCAGCCTCGAAACGCAAAGTGATTCTGCAAGATTGATGTGATTACTTAGGTTTAATGTTAGATAATGAAGTCATGAAGGTTGTTGATCAGTTTGTATATCTGAGAAGCTGCATCAGCGTTGGCGGCGGATGTGTACGGAATGAAATGGAGGCGCGTATTTCTATGGCTAGAGCGGTGTTTACTAATTTGAGACACCTATAGCGGCAGATAGGTATCTCTCTGAAACTTAAGGGCCGTGTATATCAGACAACAGTGAGGACTGTATTACTTTACAGCAGCGAATCATGGCCGATCAGAGAAGAGGACGTGAACCGCCTCCAGGTATTCGACCACCGATGTCTGCGTTCAATCGTTCGTATCGGATGGCCCCAACTAGTGAGCAACGAGGAGGTTAGGAAGCGGGTGTTTGGCACTGATTGTCAAACGAGTTCTTTTGTTCAGTCCTCACACTTGCACAGACTTAGATGGTTAGGCCATGTACTAAGGATGCCAGCTAGTCGTCTGCCACACCAAGTACTGTTTGCTGATGCTGCGGTCGATTGGCGTAAGGTGCGAGGTGGACAGATGATGACCTGGCGTAGACAAATGAAATCGCTCACGAGGGATTGGGCACTGTAGATCGGGTTCGTCTCCCGGGTTGAAGCCCTCGCGACTCAGAGAGTCAGTGGCTTGAAACTTTAGGTGAGATGGCGGTTAACCGGGCTCAGTGGCGTGAATGTTGTCGTTGTTTGGCCGAGTTGTCTGTGAAGTGAGTGCACTTAATGAGGGGGGACAGTGAAAGCCGTGAGGAAGCTGTCTTATTGATGACGCCTTACTTTCACTTACAGCTCGGTTGTTTGTTTTCGAGGTATAGGCGCATTGATGTTTGTTTGAATATAGACGTAGTTATTTTTAGTGATTTCGCCCCCTCTCCTTTTCCCCCCAATATCTCTTCCTATGCCGGGTGTGCTTTTTTTCTTCATGGTTGTGTGGCAGTTTAGTATCAGTGTGAATCAGTGATGTATTGCTGTTTATGATGATGATGATCAACTTCTCTATCTTTGTTCTCCTTGATCCTAACTGATGTGGCTTACTGTCAACCAATATTGATTCAATTTTTTGGCACTCAGACATTATAGGGATCATACGTGACAGCCGCTAGTTTAATTTGTGCCTCAAACACTCCAGATGAAAGTGACTCAGAAACCACACGTTCCGCTGATTTGCTGTCAAAATATCTTCAATATACAGTTCTATGCTTGGCAATATGTTCTGATTTTCATTTCTGGGTTATCAACATTAAGGATATGGAAACATTACAAAACATTACAAAAATAATTTTTATCGGTTATTACAATTACTGTGGTGTGTTCCAACCTCCCTCATTCGGTTTGACAATCAATCAACGGAGCTTCCCGTCATCGTTCCATTTTACGCAACGCTTACTACAGCTCTCTGGTTCAGTTTTTAACTAAATTCTGTCAATAAACTTTTCTGTCGTTGTAGGAAGGGGTTCTGATGATATTTATGTCCGGACGATTAGTAGTCAGCGTTAGGTAAACCAGTTCACCTCTGATCCAAAATAACTAAAGTGAGTAATATTCAGCTTTTTTATACATACCACTCTTACATGTGACAAAATCAATCTTACTTTAAAGGAATACTACGACGATTGCACGTATAACATTTGGTCGCTCTGGTCAAGGTTATTCATGAGTGACATAGTCGTTTGTGATTACCGTAGACTACTCGAGTGATAAACAATTAGCTAGCTACTTTTCGATAAATAGCATGCGTGTTCTGCTCTATTTACAACTCAGAGGTAGCTAAATTTGTGCCAACAACTAGTGGAAATCTAGGGATTCCACGCGTTTTCTAATCATAATGTGACAGAATTCGAGTAGTGGTGACGTAATTATCTGCTGCTGGGCACAACACAGACAGTTCTTGTTTGTGTGCATTCTTCCTCTTCCTGGCAATCTACGGAGTCCGCTTTTCCATATGATAACTCAACAACTAGATCCCTTCAAGAAGTTTGACACATAAATCGTAGAACTTTTGCGGATAGTCAGTTCGTACTGTCTGTGTACACACTTACATATTACTAAATTGCGGAGGAAACTTGAACACACAACCGTGCATACGCAGGTCACCGGCCTCTGTTGCCACACCATTCTGAACTATATAGGCAACTGAAGCTTCAATTCGAGCTACTTCTGATCATACAAAGACGGGCTTATAGGTCTTAGTGATAACGCCCCAACAATTTGCAGGATGCATCTTCTTCTTGGTACAGAACAAAATACTGAATGCACCGGTAATTACAAGTCTTTACAACCATATCTTTGCCAGTTTAGGACACCTCGATGTCAGTTTGACATGTCCCAGGTAATTGGGTCTAGGCAATCTAATTTGGTTTACTCTCTGTATCTGGCGGGATCGCGTCCTTTATCAACTAACCAATCCCTACGTTTTTAGGCCTACCGCTGTGTATATTAGCCGTGCGATCCTGTCCCATGTTAAAACCCAACTGACCCCCTTAGGACATCTTAAACTGATTTCCAAACATCTTGAACTAGAAAAGATATAAATGTTCAATGAACTTCGTTAATTTTTAGTACGACCTCGATAGAATAGCCGTATTTCCGTCCAGTTGTTAGTTCCTATATTTCGTCTCCATTAAAATAATGAACCTTTACAGAGCAAGCAAAGTTTAAGCGATGAGTAGTGATGGAACATGCTTGGTGGCTGAATGCTAGATTTCACAACTGAGTAACTTTGGACGTCAATGAAGTTTAATAAAATACATCTTCGGAGTACATTTTATCATTTTAATACACGGAAAACTAATTTTATCTTCATCCAAGTAGATTATGCCACTTTAAATTGTGCTAATGTATTCTACTGAACTTAAGAGATGAGGGATTTCACGAAAATTCCCACTGAGTCATGGAAGACAACGGTGATGAACAACTGTTTTCGATAATTCTTCATCAGATCATTATAAACATGTTTTACAACTTTAGTCGACAGCGAGAAAACTACCATTGGTCCGTATAATAGGATACAAAGTTCCAAACAAAGAGATCTATCCATTCAATTAACGAGTCACTGATGTTTGTGATGAGCGGTTTTGAGATGCGCTCATAGTAAGCCTACAGAGTCAGGGGTGACGTCAATGATATGACATTTTGTCACGACAACTGCAGGGTTTTTATGAATTTCCTTTGAAAACAAAGAACTGGATTGCGTAATCGAATAGCAGTCGATTCCTCGGTCTGTCTAACGATAGGGTGAATTGCAAATATCGGGGATATGTCTCAATATTTGCTTCGGCTTTTGGATCTTTTGTACATCGTAAAAACGACAGATGGTTGAGTCGGTCGGATTTAAGATGACACATTAATTTCCAGTATGCACCATATTTTAAACTGTTTATTTGTTTTTACCGTTACATTCATATTAATCTATTGTCAAACAAAACCGTGAGAATTTTTTTGGTTGAAACTTTATGTGGACAAAATAAAATGGTCTAAAATATCCCTGTTACAATTACTACTTATATCGCAGTAGTGATTTACATATTACAATAAATCAAAATCATCCAATGGACGTGGACATGTATAAATGCTACATGAGGTTAGGAAACAAATGTACGTTAGCAGCCTTGAAACTATCTTGACAATACTTTGGCTCGTGCAACGGCAATGAAACAGTTTGTTTTTAAATAAATTCATTAACTCAGCAGGACAGATAGAAAGACTTTAGTAAGGCTTACAAGAGTACAAAGTGGTCCATCACCCGCTCTCAAATGAGAGTGCTCTAATGTTCACTCTGTGTGTAGGATATACTTATGTGATCATGTGACTGTTATGTCCTGCATGACACAACACGTACCGGTGGTGAATATTCTACGTGTATATTTTGGATAATGACATTGTTTGAGGGATCGGCCCAAAAATTACACTGATTTATGAATAGTTGGTGAATATTGGCCGTGTATCAAGCATACAATTGTGTCCGCATGTTTCACTTTGGTATTTTAAGTGCAACAACAACTCAGCTTCCAACACACACCCACACACACACAGATATGAGGCGACAATCGGTCTGAATGTCACTTGTCAGAAATCAAAATCACGGGGATTAAAAATCCGATTGTTTTCGCATTTGTTCAATTAGCGTGAAAATTTTCAGTAACTGAATGTATTTGGTCTAAATCATGTATTCAGTTCAACTCACCATATGTTCGTAATTTGGTAATAAATGGTAGTCTACCGTTCCACTGGTAAAAAGCATTGTCTATATAACACGTTCCTACAGGTATCCTCCAACTAACGAGCACCAAACGCCTGAGGCGAACGAAATGGATTCACTGCTGGAAAGGTTAGTTAGAGTGAGCCTTTTGGATACTATATTTTATAACTTTACCTGTTTTGTACAATAATGTTCTCTAATTAAACTCATGTTACCAACATTTAACACTTCGAGCTTACGGTTTAGAGATCCCATTTTTGGGTAGATGAGCACTTGATAATTGTACGTGCTATCTTATATCGCCAATGGTTGTGCAGAAGAACATTAATGTAAAATGCTGGTTGACCTCTGAGTGTTGTATGCCTGCAGCTATGGCTTAAGATTTGTCCGGACTTGTCCAAACTACCGTGACAGGTTCATGCAAGTCGGCCACACAACATACGAGCACTTGTCGAGCGGCAGCTGTGCCAATTGTCGGTAACACATCACTTCTTATCTCGCTGTTATGACGTTATTATTTGATTGCTCAACTATTGCTTGTGGTCTAGTCTCCTTTCTGATTGAAGGCGAAGAACAATTGTAGTTCAGTTATCTGACCCAGCTCTAAATACTTACAGTAAATTTGTTCGCGTCCTTGGCCTCAGGTTGTCAAAGATTCACTTTTCTTTGCAACGTACTAACCAGTCGAACGTGACAAAAAGCCTTTAGAATCTGTCAGATTAAGGTCGTACTTTGTAATCCTTTGTTTGTGAAGACGAAATAAAAGTGTGTTCGTGAAGACATTGTTTAATGAACTGTTTGCTTGTCCTCAGTGGTTTTAGAGATTCGAATATATCAGAGATAGCAATCACCCTACAAGACGTCGTACATATTTCAAGTTCAGCAGTTAGCAGAAGAACTCTATAGTTCTTTGCTCAGTTTTCACTGTATCATTACAGAACACTTATGTATGTATAAACAGATTTACCTATGCATAGATATGGCTACGAGATCCAGTCCACATTAGCCTATCACGATAACCGAAGCCACAGGATTCCTGCGCACGTAGTCCGTCACAATTGACAAGCTTCCAGTCACTTGCAGTCTTATTGATACACTCGGTATCGATTATCAACTCAAAGGTGCATTACCGGAAGTCGAGTGAATGAGGGTCCATGCTGGTTAGGTCAGATGGTTTATTAAAAAGATTTTTTTAGCTATCACAGATTACGGTGAGGACCTGCCAAGTGGCAAGATGTAAGGTGCCAATCAATCTGTGTTAAGGGCACCAACCAAGCATGAAATCCAAGTATGGCCGTAAAACTGAATTTCGTTGGCCTGGAAAAAACAAGGCTTTCGAAGTGCAATTTTGACGAAGAAATCAGAGAACATCTTCAACATAATTTTATCCAAAACAATCTAGGAAACAGAAAAAGACGGAAGACAAACGGAAGTAAACGATTGGAGCTGCAAATTAGGCTTATTTGTGCTCAGTTTGCTCGCCATCCGTTTGTTGAGGGTTTGACATGAGTGGACATGGCATAACAGAATTTAAGCCGTTGGCAAGGTGATTTTGCAAACCTACCTCAACTGCTCGCATAACCACTGTTTCCAGATTCTCACCTCATCTTCTCTATTTGTATGTCTGAACCATCTTTTTAAAAAATTAATGTGGTTTCATGTCAATTTGTGTGTTTGTTAAATAAATAATCCCAATGTTTGGGCAAATTTCACTGTTATGCCATGATCAACGGAGATGAAGACTGTCCATATGTTGCACGCTCCACTGATTTAGAGTTCAGGTTTTACCGCCGTACAAAGGCGTGCTCTGTAGACCACCAGCTTAGGTTCTCTCTTTGGGCCACGTTTCTTCACACAGTTATTATCTAGATGTCAGAACGAAAAATCTGATTAAACCGCCCAAATCTTCACCTCGTGATCCATTCAATCTATGGATGGAGTGGTGTCGGAGTTTAAAAAATCAGAAGGAAGCTAAATTAATGGAACAGTCTAATCTTTGTTGTAACCCAGTTTTAACTATATCACCATAGTCACCAAGACCGAAGCCAGAGAATGTCTACGTTGCCTTTTTTGGGTCCAGTCAGCTGTCTGCAGTAAGGCAAGAACTAGTGGATTAGTTGGTGATGTTGGTCTAATATACAGTGACTGTACAGATGATTGTTGGACAACCACTTGAACCATCTACAACTTTTCGATTAAATCATTTTAAACCGCACTTTCCATGCTTATGTTTCTATTGTCTGATAAAAGCAATTATCTTTGCAGCCACTTTTAATTTTGCGTTCTAACTTCAAGATTGGCAGATGAATACTAGAATATAAATCATGTAGACAGAACTGTGACGATCTAACTGAATCCAGTGATTGTTCATATCTACCAGGCCCTCGTTCAGTGAGCAACACAAATCGTTCTGGAAAGTTATTTTGCGAGCGTTGAACTAAAAGTGTTCCCTATCTGTGTCCTCCAACTATCAACTTACACTGTCAATTGTTCAGTACTTCGTTTTTATCACACAATGATTTCATTCCTCTGTGTTTATTTTCAGTGAGAGCAAAATTCCAATATGCATAGTCACTGGTCAACCAGTTACCGATTATCAATTCTGGATGTGTCCTACTTGTAAGCATAGTGCCTACGAACAAGAGATTACTCGTATCCGAAATTGCCCGTTATGTCACTTTCCTGTTCAGTAATTATTGCGTGTATGCATTTTTCCATATATATGAAAGGTAAGCAACAAAAATAAAGTTTTAAGAACTGATTTTCATCTTTTTTCACATTTAGAGGTACAATAGAAATCGTTTGACTGAACTATTTTCGTTCTACAACGTGCTCAAAACTACCTCTTTTGATATCTTCTCATTTGTGCTGATGAAGACAACGTGATGGTTACATATTGAAAATCGTTCAAAACTGCTTGCAGTTTTCACATCTCTATAGAATTTCCAGCCATTCTCTTCCGCAAAAAATAGGCGAATTCAATTTGTTCTCTTGCCATTAGTGTATACCTATGCCGTGACCAGGATAGGGAGTCCAGTAACGTTTTGATGACAACCGTGTCGACCATTGCAACGTTAACTCTACATTAAACAAATTCAAAGTGTCATATCAAAAGTTCAACCATATTCGTTTGTGAGTTATATTAATATATGACGAGCGTCGCATAAAAATCAGTAAAGCATTCCAGGTTGTCTACAGAGTTGCGAACACTCAACCAAAAACAGTCCGTCAGCGCATTCTGGCGACTGCCGAAGCGATGGCTATTAGATTACGCAACCCTAACATGTGCTCTCAAAAGAAGTTTGTTCAGTCCTTGCAACTTCCGTGGCCACAGGTCAATCACATCAAATCTAACCACACACAAACATTCGACCCTGACCGTGTGACGTCTGGTCTGGGTCTTACCAATTAATGTGTGCGTAGTCTAATATTAGCCATCATTGTCACTCGTGAACAGTCACTTCTTGTTTTTGCGCCTTGTCTTATGACATCTTGATGAAACCTATGTAATTGTATTGACTTGAGAAAGAATTATCGAAAACAATTGTTCGTCACATCGTTACTTTTGATATTATGGGAATTTTCCGGCAGTTTTATTAAGATCAATGAAACGTCTCGCTGTCCACTCAACTCCAGTCGGCGACCTTACTATGAGATGGTTAAGTAATGAACTCGATAGTTCATTCAGTTTTGTGCAGTATAAAAATCACTGTTGATTGAAACAATTAAAATTGAACAAATGATGCAGAATATCATACCCTTGAATGAATGAGACACGAATGAGTTTAATGGGAGTTGAAGAAGTGTAATAACGTTGTGGTAGGTGTGACACGCCAACTACCTGGTGTGTCTGATTCATTGAACAATGATGAACAATCTGAAATCTAAATTCCTACGCCAAAGTTGTTTGCAGTCGACTGAATGGAATACGGTATAGTGTTTGATAATGACGCTGTGAATCTCTGATTCTGACATTATTTGCGCAAACTTGATTTGGACCAAACTGTACACTCGTAACAATTGTATCTACTTCCTATAACAAGGAATTTTATGGTAATTTACTAAAATGTCTTGTTCCACTAAAGTGTGCAGTATAAAAAAACGAATAAGAAGTTTATATCGACTCGATTTTCTCACATATTTTGCATAAAAAAGTGAGAAACTGTTTCGTTTCAGCTAATTGGAACCAACCATACAACCGAATCTTTTGGTCATACATCCGATTAGGAGATTGCGATAGGAATTCCCTGACAAGTAATAGTTAGTGAACATAGGTCAAAACTAGCTTTTGTACGTATAACAGAATGTCCTTAAACTCACCCCGGATGTCGATGGATAAGAACAAAGGGAATGAATGGTTGCGGTGATCATCAAACACAGACTATCTCAGGCAACTAATCAGGACTGATCGGGCAATGCGAGAGACCTTGTTAACGCTTTAACGCATTCTCATTCTCTCCACTAGATGGGGCTAGGCATGACAAAAATTGACAACGGTAGACTGCTGGTTTGATAGCAATCATCGGATAGTATGACAGCTGTATATAATTAGGTATATAGGTAAGTGTGTACACATCGACATACATAATCTTTCATGTAGCTAATACAGATCGAAGCGATTGATATGCACTACTCAGGTAAAGGGGCAGTCAGGAACATTTAGTATCGGTGATCTGGTGAGAAACAAAAGGGAATGTTTAAGGCAAATAGGACCGATAAGAACAGGCCTGATAAGCATACAACAATCTGTTATTTTACGTACAGAAAATGCAATGTAAACATTTTATTAGAGCGCGGGCAAAACTATGAAATGCATATTCCAGTTGGAGGATCATCACTAGAGTAAAATGATTTCCACGCATACATTTAATCTGCTCTGTTGAGTGTATAATAGGCGTTGCAACGATCAATAACTACCAGCTATCCGTTTATAGTCCATTTTTCCTAAAGTTTCAGTCATCTTCTTAGAGCCGTTTTGAGTAAACTCAATATTTATCATTTCAAACAGTGGATTTACTTACCTTCTGTTTCTAGTGACTAACAGGTCGGGCTAGACTGGAATGAACGAATGTTGATGACTTGTACGATGAGATGGGGTGGATTAGTCATTCATACGGCACAGAAGTCAACTGGTCGGCTCTGAGAAGAGAATGAACGCGTTCAAAAGTACAGTAAATCCGGCGTGCTGGGTATGTAATCTTCGATCATTGAGCACTACAAACTACTCTGTGCAACTACTGTCATCACACTCCGTGAAGCCGAATTAGATTCATCCATATTGATACGAAATACACTACGGGGGTGGAGGCATGAAAGTTTCTTATCTTGCTAACTGTAAATGGCTCTTCGATAAGCGAATGAACCCAGCATCCCGTCAGTTAAGTATAACATTTGAATGAATTGATGAAACAAACCGGTTCACCGAATTCAGTAACTTACTGCTACCAGGTGATTTAAGAAATTTTTGATCCTCACCAAATACATGATTCGATGCGGTTATTGTGGCGTGCGTTCTAAGTGGTTGCCTAAAATTTTACTGTACAAACCTGATTCAGACGTGTATCTTTGTTTGCCGAAAGACTTTCTATATGGTGCTCCGAACAGCTAACTGTTTCTATAGTTTAAATCAATTTGCCATTCCGATTGATGAAACGGTTTATAATGATGGCAGGTTTTGATAAACCAGCACCCGGTGACGACAAACTTGGTTTTACTTCAGCGTTGAGTTTAAAAAACTGTCTTTAACCATAACTTTATTAAGCGTATCTATAGGAATGCATGTGTGAACATTGTGCAGGAAATCTTAAACAAACTCATTTGCCTAATCTCTTGGGAATTAGTATCTGATTGAAAAAAATCATTTGATTGACTAACTATGCATACTTAAACATTCATCTGTTGTATCCTGCTAATGAATGTTTCGTGGGTATTCAACTCTACTCAAATGAAAGAAAACGTCTGGTTGTCAAAACAAATGCCCATCATATTTATATAATGACGCCCGGAAACTATCATTTCTTGCTCTTGAGTTTGTAATGATTGGCCAACTCCAGTAAAATCCAATTCGTTATAGGAAAACTTTCTGATTATTTGAGCTAAAGGTCAGTGTTACTTTTCACATATCGATACAAAGTTGACGATGTTCAGCAAGGTTTTATAAACCGCGCGTCACTTGTGTGAAGCTTGGTAAGTTTACTCAATACTCCAAAACCATTTGATTGTAAATCGCAAAATACTCCAGGCGCACGGAACCGCCATTCGGTAGTCCCATCCCGCCTAGTCACTAAATACAAACGGACGCAGATTTGGTTCTTCAACTATCATATTTAGAACTTGAGTCTAGTGATTCTTTTCGCAAGGGGCCAACTGGAAAGTCTTTGAGAATATGACAGCTGTGTACAAGTATGGGTGATGTTCAATATGTATGAAAACCAAAATCCCCTACTATTCATCAGTTATCATATTTAGCTAGACGAATAGGACGTCTAACTGTAACTTGAAACAGTTGATTCCCTTGAACACTGAACAAGGCAGTTAGAACACGATCACTGGTAGATGGAAGCATTTCGTATTGACTCGTCAGTACCAAATTTACAATAACACGGCTGTGTTGTTTTATAGCAAACAACTAGAGGGGTGGATAATCAATGAGCAGGTTAGGATAAGTCATTAAGTCCAGGGAAGGGTCAAGTTCACGAACAGTTGTTTCTGAACACAAAGAACTGGCTTGAGTCGGTTGATTGTGACTGCTTCGGCAAACCGTAAGAATCATGGGTTAGAATTAGGTAACAGGACTCTGAATACACAAGATGGATCGATAACGTGACCAGTGGTCAGAATGTGTCTAGCAGATGAGGAAGCTGGCTGTTTACGAGTTTTAACAATATTGCCGTTCTCCGGTCACACGGACTTCTGCACCTATTTAGGTAGATGTTCCTTCATTCTGGAGCACAGGCATCCCTCGGTTCTGTAACTGTGTGAGTGACACTGATAATCTCACCATGTACTATAGTAACTTAAGTCAGCAGAGAGTTTAAGATATCGCACGCATGAAGTGAATCGAAGAGACTGTAAATCTTAATTTATGGGAAATTCTGACGTGATAAGAACAGATAATAAGCCGAGCTGTACCCGTTGAATACTATTCACAATTAATTGCAGTTCTTGCATTCCCCTCGACTTTCTGGTCAGTCAGTTGCAAAACAGACTCGAGCTTTGCTTCACTTTGAGCGCGTTGTTTTCGCAGCCGGATTTTACATCCCAGGCACGCTTTCGTGACCAAACCACTGTGTTAATAACTTCATATTGGACACGACTGAATTATCGTATGCAAACGCCTAACCACATTTGCTTGTGAATGATGTTTAAACTACCCGCTTATCTCGAGAGAAAAGACAGAAATTGTTATACTATCTCTACACAATGATCTCATGACTGGACTTCTCTCCCAGTTGAAATCATATAAAATGCTTAAACTGTTGGGTTGGATCTGTGATCACTTGTGGGCGATATTTGTCATAACAACCAAAAACTTCTCAGCTATTTACCGGTAATAAATTGGGTATTTCAAAGTGTACACAATTCACATCTGATGGAAAATTCCGCCCCCAGGAAAATATCTCGGCCACCTCTAACTGACAGAGGTAATGAGCTCGAGTTATACCTTGTTAGAATTTGTCAACGATGACTAGTTTCTCTACAACAGTCTGATGAACGCAGATCCATGTTCTCCTGAGGCAACGATGTGGACCATTACGTCACCACCATTACATTTGACGTGGTCGAATCATCATATTAAGATGTTTGGACACACTCGTTCGTAATTAGAGCTCAGGCTGCTAAAATACGTCGTCTGAAACAAGGGTAAGCATTGGTACACTACTGGACATAACGAATGTCCGCTTACAATTGAACCATCATAACCCAACGGTAGTTAACTACAGGCGCTAACTGCATTTCGGACATGATGTATCAAAGGAAATTCAATCTTTATGACCTACCTTTGTTTCTCGTTGACTATGACGGGGGGAAATGTGCATGCACATTGAACGGTGTGAAGATTTCTATCATTTAACGGTATATCTAACAACCAAAAACAAACAGAAACAAAGTCCGTGAATTTTTAAAAAAAAGGTTACTTGGGTAAACAGACGAATGCTTAAACTTACCTGTCAGTCCACTCAACGCATATTGAACAGATGTTTCAAACTATCATCGAATCTCGGAATAGAGATACAAGAAGTATGACTGTGTTTTTCCGACCCATAGTTGATCCAGTGACCAACAACCTGCTTGAGTTTCTTCAATAGGATGTCCGGACTACCATTTGAAGCTTATCCAGTGATCGTGGGTTTGATTTCTCTGTATACGTGGTGTTGACGAGACTCTATAAAGATGAAATAATCGGTGGTCATTGGGATCAACTATTAGCAAAAACCTATATCAACTCCCGTTGGATGTTTGCTTGCTTTCAAGCCAACCACAAAGTCGACCGATCAACTTCCGCATTTGAGTAAAAATAGCTACAACTGTAGAAATCAACGGAAAGATATTATTGTACTTTTGGACTCGTGAGACTAATCGTAAATGAGGCACGTACTCGAGCTTGAGGCTAACTGGGACGCAACAGTACTAGAAAACCGGCAACTGTGGACAAAGTTTGATTCCAACTGTGGGACCTTTTATGGGTGGAATTACGTGAAGCGATTAGTTAAGGCACGAGGTATAGTCGAGCTTAGTGTTCTAATCGTTCGACTTGCGAAGGGCTCTAATCAAATGCAATCGTTAAATTTACGGTATTGAGGTGATCAAAGCACCCATGATTGACTGCAGTTGTGCTGTCATCATTCATAAACTTGAGGCCATGACGTAGTGTGTCCTCTAAATGGTTGTCCTCGATTACTACGATTATATAAAGCATTTCCAGCGTTTATGTAGTTTAAGTTCGTAATCTCCATGCGAAATATAGCTAGTCTCTAGTAATTGTATCTTAAGTAATGGTGCCACCGTTAGATGGCTGTATTACTAAGGTTTTCCCATATTTGTTTCACAGAATGATACGTTCAATTTCTCCCCGTTACCTGGTTGTTGGTCAGTCTGCAAAAATTGGTGGACAACTTCCCATTTAAAATGACTGTTTGACTTCTGATCAAATATTGGACACAATCCATAGAACTTCCAATGCAATCTACTCCAATATTTCCTGACTTCTTAAACCGTTCATACACTGACCACTCATCAGAAGGACAGCAACCTAATTCAAAGTTTGATACGGGAAAATAATCGGGTAATCCTGGTTCGTGAGCCTGGAATTGGTTAGCTACTCCGTTGGTTACGGTCAGAACAAGAAAACATCCGTAGAGCCAACGCAACGTAAACGAATTTCTAGTTTGGCAGATCTGATGATTTAAAAGAGACCCACTTGCGAAAATTCTGGACTTCGACTAGATTCGAACCAGCGACAGAAACAACATACCCATACACGGCAATTACTCTACCAGCTGCGCTACGAAGCCACACCGGAAGCACAGAAATTTCACAATTGGACCTAGTTACCCACCCAACCAACTGTGTCATATGAATTTCGCCAAATGATCCTGCCGACTAACTATCCAAACAAGATTCCTCGATCAGTTCACACTGGAATCTATCAACGTCACCGATGAGCATCCATGAGTAGATGTTTCAGCGTATAAGTTTAAACGTATAGGTTTGACCCCACGCTCAAACCTAAACGCCGAAACACTTACGCACTGATGATGTCCCATCGGTTGGTGATGAAACTTTTGTAACCTAAATGCCATGTTCAGTAAATATCTTAATACGTATATCCTCAATCCAATCTATGAACAAAAACATCACTGTTTCCAATCATCAGAAGTTGGTTTTTGACAAGTAGTGATCGTTCTAGATTGCTCGTGGACAAATTACTGTTTCATCTTGTTTCTCACTGAGAGATAAATTTATATCCTTGTTCGTATTGTCCAATAAGCAGTCAATTTATGAACTTTGTTTTACTCAGTACTTTGGAGATGAATCAGAAATTGGCTAAAAGAGTTCTGTCAACCGTTTGACAAAGACAATCAGTGATGAGCTGGTGTTTGTAATATAGGTTTGCAGAGAGCGTTTGATTCAGCAACTTCACGGTCTACATGTTGAAACGTTGAACCTACTGTGAACTCTATGAGTCGAAACCTGAACTAATCAGTAAAATGATATTTCAGCAATTCACATAACATCCTATTTCAGCAGATGTTAAACTGAGAACTATGGTAGGATTTCAAGGAATTGATCCCGAAAGATACTCATTAGTTGGCCGAATGAGCCTAACAATTTAAATATACGTGGAGAAATTAAACATTCACAAGAAATGCTAGAGAAGGACCGACTGGTTACGAATAATCCACACTTTAATGCCAGTACTCACAGCGCTGATGTTTTGATGTTTAACCGAAACAGTGCATGATTGATATCGAATGCAAAAGCATAATGAACTGCTTACCAATAACTTTACGCATAACAGCTGGATAACTAATTACGATTCGCGTATCGTTCGCCGGACATGGTTTTTCTAACATGCGTAACTTGATCAATACGGCGACAGTGAATAACGATACGACATTTCGACATAACGGATAAACATGGGCGAACTTAAGCCAGCTGGGTATACAATGAGAAGCGTATTGATTTTCTGTAGTCACCTAACTGTAAATCTCTACTTGGCACAAGAAAAATATATCAATAGATTTTAGATGAGACTGCCAAACAACTCGAACTGATAGCAACTCGATATAAAATGGTGTGGAATTTAATTTTTGGGACAAACGTTAATCAAGCAAAACGTCAGTGAGGTTACTGACGTGGCCATTTTTCCAGGAAACTCTAAATTACATTGCATTTTAAGCACATCGTAGTTAGAAAGACATGTACTTGTAGCACTGCTTTCATGAACACAGGCCTGTATAGCTGTCCATCTGCCAATCAAAGTATCAAACTCTGATGAGCCGGCTGGATTCGAACCAACGACAACAGTAACACGTTTCTACTTGTATGCATCAACAGTTGAGACACGGAACCCCTCTGGATATTCAGAAATGCCGCTTTTGCAATTAACTGTCTATTCGTTCCATTGCGTTCTATATGTAGGTAAATGATTAACTCACGAGGTAAACTGGCATGGTAGAAGTTTTATCACAGGCAGCGGTATGGGGCACCAAAATACTGTTGCTGTGCTGACGCAAAGCAATCCGGTAGATTTGTTGGCTGTAACAAATTGATTTTGAAGACTCATGTTTCGGCCGGATGCAAATGAGCGACAATGACTAAGTTACTACACTGCATGCTGACTATCAGGTGGGACACTGAGTTTCATTGACATTAATGTTGGAGTAGTCATCCACTTTGCCATACCGTGTAGAATTTCGCAAATTACTGATAGGATAAATGTTTCAGGTACTTTTTTCCAAAGCAATGAACACAGGAGTCTATCTACCCCTTTTGTTAAGCTCTACAACAGTGCTACGGCTAAGGTGTAACAGACCTATTAATTCAATCAACAGCAGTTTTAACGACGGAATTTTCTGGTTAAGTGGTTTTGTTACAAAAGTTAACAACATGTTTATTAGATAACACAATTTGACAAATGTGTACACATTGAATCCGAACTGCAAAACCACTTAATATTTCATAGATACCTTTGCCACATCTTGTCGGTGAGTAGCATTTTTGGTGATACCGTATTCAATCAGTTAGTTTCACTTGAGACAGGGAGACATTTTGCGCAGTTTTACAAACACTATGCAGTCGTGTGATACGTTGAGGAGTGCATATGCAACTCAGCTGTCAACCGGGTACTGGAAATAGCACCGAACGTTTATTGATATGAACGACTGGAAATAACTCATAATAATAACATAGCTATGCTAGAGTAGTCCGAGAAACATTCTGACTGGAGTAGATAAATATGGTTAACTTTTCATGTCAATATCTAGGTTTGTACTTGATGGCTGATGGATCAGACGACTGAATGACGGTAACGAACCGATAGACTATAAAAATGACAGAGTCGCGTTTGGCTGATTTATTGTTTTTGTAACGTTCGTGGTGTACGCCAGGCTGTATTAGCCAACTCCACTGTTAATTCCATTAAGAGGTCACTAACTGGTTTACATTCACAGGGTTTTGTGTGCTTACAGAAATCGGGAACAACATTTTACTGGATAGAATTGGGTGTAATGGTCGATAGTAGTTCGTAGATATGTTTCTAAAAATCTTCGGTTTTGATAACAATTTTGTCAACTACGCGCGATTATGTGTTTAGTTGTTGTATTAGGCAAACTGCAAACGAGCGATTGTGCTATTCGTCCGACGTTATAATAAGTATAGTCGTCGTTGAGTGAATTTATACCAGAGTTTGTTCTGTTTCATATGTCTGATGTAATTACTTAAGAGACGATTTGACTAACGCCGACGTTAGCCGATGTGTTCTCATCGGAATTGCTTGAAAGTTGACGGAGTCAAGCCCATTAACGATTGTAAGTTGATATGCTTAGCAGATTTGGACCAGCTGTTATTGACCCAAAGTTAAAAGTGGTTCGGGTAACATTCACTGAAAGACTGTCCTGTTAAAGAAAGGTTATTGTAACAAGATTATTGTTGTCTGTGTTAGGTAGGTGTGTAGGCTATAGACACTTGCCAACGGCCTAACAACTGCTACTTATAACAAAAGATACACACGTGAAGATTGATGCGTTTCACTAGAATAGGCGTAATCGTGAGAATGGTAGGAAAAAAACACATAGAAGGCTCACGAAGAATATAAAACAATGTCCACGTTGATAAAAATACTGGATCAGGTGGTTGCGGTGTGATGCTATGGGGTTGAGGTGTAGCTCACGTACTCCTGTTCGTTGGTCTGGCGCGCTGTTGGGGTATCCACCATCTTACCATCTCACCATCTACGCGTCTGCGAGCTTTGTCACGTGCATTCTGAGACCACGTGTTTGTAGGTCAACGCGTACAAGTATGACGCAGTGAATTCGCGCGTGCGCCGTGTACATAGCACTGACCGTCGCTGTGTTGACAGAAGGCGGCTTGCTGTCCGTCGGGTGAGTGAAGGTGAGAGTTGCATACCGGATACTGCACGTGAAGCTAGACAGGAATTGCCGGATCACGCGTCAGCCCGTGTGACACGACATTGGTCGATGTGGCCTTGAACTTTGCCAGAAGGATGTATGCGTGGGTGAGACGAGACATTACACGCTCAGTGTCTGCTAAACCGATGTGGGGCTAATGAATGGCTGAGATTGAACCATCCGGTTTGGCGCACGGCAATCGGCCGTTACATCAGCTTGGTTACTTGCATCAGTGAAATGCCAAGTCATCCAAACTCCTCACATCACCTCCGTTTGTGTGCTGAAGAGGACATTGATAGAACCAGTACTTCAGCTTACGCAATGCCTCGCATGTTTTAGTCGATGAGGCTCACCCGGTTAAGATGTTTTCATCAGATTTGGGTATCTCAGATATGACACAATTGAGTGGTAAGTACACATCCTTTCCAGCGATTCTTGGACTACTCTCATCTCAGTAGTTGACTTGCTAAGTATTTTCAAATTTATTTGTGAAAGATGTATCAAATCATTTACATTTCATTTCCACAAATTCTTCCATTTGTTTGATCGTGTCGTTCCATGCAGTACCACGTAAAATTGTCCACCAACCTTCTCGGAACTGCTCATCTAGTTTCATTTGTTTATTGAATAGTCTCGTTACTTTGTTCCTCTCTCCGTCTGTGGTTGTCTCTGAGGGCTGCATTCCACGTGATATTGTTAGCGTAATAGATATATGTGCATTATAGACTCTTACTAGTATGTATGAATTGAGTTCGGCACGTCCACTTCAACCGAAAGTTGGCATTTTTCATCGAAAGGACGCTATTCAGTGAATCGTAGTAATAAATGGCAGTAACAACAAGAAATTTCAGAGGTACTTTGCACCTATTTTAGCGTTCACGAATTGACTTCGGTTGAGTAAAACGCAAGTCAAATATTGTAGTTTGTTTTTCTACGTACCTTCCTAAAAAACTGAACTTTTCGACTTTAAAAGTAGCCGAGATATTGTAAACATAGTCGTGATTTTAACTGCTTTGCATACTGTGTACGCAATGGTTATAATGTGGCTAATCGGAGTGACATAGAAGGAACGGTGTTTGATTCTGATTACAAATGCCGTTCGATGGTATCAGAAACTGATGGTAACAGCGTTTGTGTGTGAGTGTGTTGAACAAGTGTTCGTTCTACTTCACTTATGTCCTGGTAACTATACACACTGTAATCTCTAGTCCATACATATATAATTTAGAGCTTATGTATAACAATAAAAGTGGTGAGCAAGCTAAATATCGTTGTTACATTTCAGCCAAAAATAATCTTAAGTCGTCTCAATTAAAACTAGTATACATCCTTCAAACCTACACACTTTGCGAATATAACAAGCCGGCTAAAATAATACTCAGAAATTTTGGTTGGAACCACACAAATTGTCCACTAGCTCACCAACGAAACACACATCGAAGCTGACGAGTCGGAAGCCCTCGTAAACGGTTTCTGATGGTTTGAAGCCTCCAAAACTATCCTCGTCTGTACACAAACAATACGCATACCTAGTTAGCCTGTGCTTATAAAACGAAACAAAATTCTTTGTTTATTGTTGTAGAAATTGGTTTAAAAAATCACAACGAAGTTTTAGTTGTCTGTCACGTGCGTCCTCGTTATGGGATTATGTTAAGATTAAACGTTATGTAGCTGGAGTGAAATTAATCACTATGAACATACAACCACATCAATAAACATATCTGCATCAAAATAAACTGTCTATCTAGGATAACGCTACGTCCGAAAGTATATCAACACTTAAACACAGCTAGAAGTATAGACGAAGCTAATGGGTTTTACTGTGTGAGCGATGTAGAAATTGCTTGCAACATATCGGGCAAACAAATAATTAGGATCATAAGGAATTCTTCTGGCAAATTTATCACGACTTGAGATACACAGAGAGATCAACACTTTCGCTAGAATGTAGAGGTCATCTGAGAATTCAGACCAACTAGCCACGATAGTTTACCTAGTGAAAAGCGGTTAGAACAGACACCACCGTCATGACTGGAACAGATGGCAGACATTAAACCAGACCGCAATATTCGATTCAAACTGATCACATGGGCCAGATCATTGTTATCGTTGAGGAGAAATAAAAAACATCTTCGATATTCTGAAGAAACGTTTCATGACGAATGTCTGGGTAGGAATACATCAACACTTCAGTTCAAGTACTCATGTTTGTTGATGTCTTATTCCACAACAGAAACCATGTCCGACTGCCTGTTAACTTGTAAATATTTACTGCCATGTTGTACACGAGCACACAAGGAATGCCTTGCCAAGTACGTCACACACACAACAGCTGGTTAGGTAATTACGATTCATGAACCTAGTGCCAGATGCAGTTTTTGACTTGTGCACAACGTTTCCGACAGAGTGTGTGACGTCGGAAGGTGAATGGAACCGCCGGTGTTGTCGTACTGATTTCTAACAAAATTTGTTGGCGATGAACTTGAGTCAGTTTGGTATACAATTTGATGCGTGTTGATTTTTGATGAACAATTAATTGTCGAGTTGCACTTGTTACACGGAAACTATGTTGCTATACTCCACTTCGAGATGGCGCTACTATACCAGTTATTTCACCGTCAGGTTTATCTAAAATTTTCAGGATAAACGGGACTGTTGACTTGACCACAAACCCAGAGGGAGTAAATTTATCCAGGGGAAGCTGTAGGTGGAAGCAAATTTCTTCTTTATTCCCCTCTTATAGGCATACAATTAGCGATTAAACTACCATAAAGATTTCAATATTCCAGTAACTTACTTATATTCACGTCAACCAGATGACACAGAGGAAAGACCTATGCACCTCACTCGTCACATCCTACATTATTTATGAATCCACCTGTATTTGTGGATTCAAGTACATCGGCCGAACAGTGGGAACGCTTGGGACACGTGTCTCGGAGCGCATTCCCAAATGCCGAATGAACAACAAAATCGGTACCGCCCAGTCTTCTATCACACGACATTCGCAAGAAACGGGACACGTAATTCAAGTGGGGAAGGCTTTTTGTGTGTTGCGTCGCCTAGTCAATAAGCATAGTTTACCTTTTGCTGAGGCCGTTGCGATACACAATTACAAATCCTCACTTTGTGTACAGAAGCAAATGGTAGTTAATCTATCACTACTATGGTGTTAAGAGTTTGCAATCATGAGTCTATATTATTCGTCAAGTGGTTGTTATTTTATCAAAATATTTTGGTTGTACCGTTTACATAAGTTTATTTCTTTCTATTGTCTTAAGCTTTAACTTGGATTGTTTATTAACCTCCGTTTATTTCCGCCTGCCTTCCTGTAAGACCGATATTGTCTGCACCGTTAGTTTCTTACTCGACCAGTTTAAAATTTGAATTGTGTTCCTTTGTTTTTAACTAATGATGGTCCATTCGAACAAGACAGGTTCTGTGTAGTATTCCCATTCCAGCTGATGACTCTTTCCTATTCCACGCTTATTTAAAATGACGTATGCTAACTGATCATAGTCCGTGTATCGCAACCGAAGAGATCGGTCAAAATGTCTCTGCAGAGTACATTTTACATAATTCTACTTGCGTGTTCTCAATGATAAGAACTTGTTGTTTCTATTTTGCACGCAGATCATCAGCCGAGAGTGATCGATCTGATCGGAGGTTCAGTAATCATAGTTATTATCGCTCACTCACCTACCCTACCTTATGATTTGAAACTCACTAAAATTATCTGGTGATTTAGCTACATAGGCTAGTTGCTGTCACGCAGTTGACTGAAATCTGTTTTCCGAAATGTTCAGCAATACATCCGTTTATTCAGTACTTTCTAACATTGGTTTAACTGACATATTCTATGATACCTTTACACATGAGGTGCATGTCATGTGTTTGAATTCGGTAGTGACCTTTTATAAATTAGGAAATATACAGCTACTCTTATCAGTGGCTCAACATTAAACAGCATTTCGAAGTAAACGCCAACAAAAGTTTAATTTGATATGTAACTGCAGAGAAAAAATTGAAACGCTTTATTGTATGTAGCCTGTATTTGGCACAATCAAGTGTAAAACAAGACAGATCACCTTCATTAACAGTAACAAGTTGAACTGTATACTAAGTTTGACGCAGTAAGTTAAGAAACAATGAACCATTATCAGTAACCGATTAAACATATGTAACTCGTTTTTCCTGTAAGAAGTTCCGTTGGTGAATTTTGTTGTTTTCGATCAGCTGATCAGTCGAAGTGAATGGCGTTATCATCATCATCATCATCATCATCATCATCATCATCATCATCATCATCATCATCATCATCATCATCATCATCATCATCATCATC
>JTDE01000239.1:147471-186986 GCA_014338405.1 Paragonimus skrjabini miyazakii
CTACTGTTAACAGGAATCCAATCTATCGGCCGTCGAGCTAAGGACTATACCTACTGCAGCCTGACCTGTAACAGCGGCTGTGGAGTCACCCGAAATGTATATCCAGTATCGGGTAGACAATGCGGGTGCTGTTATTTCCATACGCTGACTACTATCCTGGATTCTAGTCTCTGAGATACAGCAGACATCGACATGCAACGAGTCTAACGTTCGTGCGAATGGCGTTAACGAACCTATGAGATATACTGTCAGCATTGCGTGGCGATTGCCTGAATTATTCGTGGAGTGCACCGTTTTTTTCGTCAGCCACTTCTGTGCCAGCATCACCAATGAGGTTAAAACTGAAATGAAATTCTGTTTTTCCAATTGCTACTAACTAGTTTGATGTGTAACATGATCTATTTGAATGTGCGTGCTAGCAGATATCTGTGACTGGTTGTCTGCAATTTAGAATTATATTGTTCTCTGTTTTCTATGCTAACCTTTTCTGAGAATTCAGTCAAGTGTTCATTGAGATCGAATTTACCAAAACAAGAAGTGCGTGTTCGTTCCCAAGTGATTCCTATTTGAAAGACAATTGAGTCAGTTCAAGGCAAATTATATTCAACTTTAGATATCCTACTGCATTTCATTGTTCATGCGTTTTAAGTTAAAAAAAGGACATAGTCTTAAGTATTGTATATAAGTTGCATATCACTTATGTTAGTTGTCAATAAGCGACGATATTGGCGTGCCGAACTGAATTGGGATATGTCAAATAATTTTTCTTCGAACGTCCAAATTGTACGTAACATTTTATCGTGATACTCGAAACAATTTCAGAAGTTCTACTTGAATTCAGATGTTCCGCGTAATTCATGAAAAGATTTCGAACCGGTTGCAGTAAACATGAATAACAACTGGTTGGAATCGACTGATTCCATCCTTCGCAAGAATGGTGTTAGCTGGAGCTACGTTTTCTGCACACAGTCTCATAGGTTTTCAGGGAATCTAGAACAATATATAAAAGAGAATGACTGCCGGCCTAACTGAACAGTCACGGCCGATTAGTAATTTTATGTGAGGAAGTGTAAACGATTTCGAGATCTATGATGATCTCAACAGCATACGAGATGAAGTCTACTCGCTGATTTTCAATATGGAAGATCAACCGGACGACAACCTTGCGAAGAGTGTTCAGTCTTGCAGATTAATTTTGCTTGGTTTCTACCGTCTTGCTAATAGTTTATCGTGGTGACTGTCACCAAACCTATTTCTCATTACTGTTGTTTAATTACATTGTTGACAATAAGCCGTACAATTGCACTCGAGAGATTACTAGGTTTGTTTAGTTCGGGTGTCATTACTACTGCATCGAAACTATCTCTGGGGTTAAGCTAAGTTAATTATCTCATTTCCGTATTTCTGGAAACATCACATGGATAGCACTGCATATTTATGACAATTTTATTAACAAGACTTTCCAGTCGGCCCCTTTCGAAAAGAAGCTCGTCAGTAGTACAGCATAACCTTGTCACTGCCGGGTCTAGAACCACGGACACGCTGTTCATGAGGCAACCGTGTTTACAACTGCGCCATTGACCTCATGTTAGGCGCGACCGAACGCTCAACCACTTTCGCTTGTGAGTAATGATCAGGTTGCCCGATCGTCTCCATAGGAGACACAATTATTGTCTGTCAACTCCAATCAATAACCCCGCGATTAGAACTTCCTAGACAGGTCGAAATCTCCGATCTCACTAAACTTGCTAGGCGATATTTTAGATTACTGATGAGGTTGCCTCATGTACAGCGTGGCCGTGGTTCTAGTCCAGGCAGTGGCGAAGATATGCACTACTGACGAGCTCTAATGTGAACGAAACTCGAGTTTAGTGCTTCGTTTCGAAAGGGGCCGACTGGCGAGTCTATGGGAATGCGACAGCTGCGATCAATTGTGGGTGATGTTCAACTTAAAACAAGAATTGACAAAAAACAAAGGTTGTCGATTTGGATCACCGTGTTATTGTAGTAGGCAAAGTAGGGCTCTCACGAATCAACTTTGATCGCTAGAACCAAATCTCGATTTGATGATGTTGCGACCGAATAAACGATTTGAGATAGTAGTGACCAAAAGGAATGTTCATATTCTTGAAACAGTTTATTCTTAATAATAAGCAATTCAGTAGGCATTGAATAGAGGATAAACGTGACAGGTATGATAATATAGCAACTTTTGAGTCACCGTAATCCACATTCCAAGGTTATATGTACTTCCAAACTTTAGAAACCTGGAATTCCGCTTCGACCTCCCTTGTCTGTACCCAGTTCTATGCAGCAAAAGTAGTCAGCTGGCTTGCAACGTTTTTGTGATCAATCCAAAACAACATTTTTCAGTTCTAATCGAAAGGTAGTTATCAGTCAGCCGACTTGCTCAAGAAGATAGACTTCCAGGATAACAGTCCATGCACACTTGATGTAAAATAACTACCTCTGGATGATTGTATCAAGGTTTTACTTTCTGCAATAAAAAAGTAACTACAATCGAGTCAGGTTTGTTACCGATAATGGGCACTATAATAATCTCATTTGTATTTGCTCTTACAACTTAACGACAGATCGATGACGTAGCCATTTATAGCCTGATTGGCTAATATTGAGTTAAAACTCCATAAAATTGTAATGATCATTACATCTTTGCAAAAGACCTATAGATGATCTTTTTAGCATTTGGGATACCAATTCGCAACTACAAAATTGAGCGTATCGGGAGAAATAAATACATCAAAGGTAACACTTTAGGATAGAAAGTAAACATGAGAATATTCAACTAGTGCAGTGAAGATGAGCGATCGTAATACACTACTCATACCTCTGCTATTCAGTAGTAGGACCAGAGCATATATTTTGACATCGTACAAACGGCAGGAAAAATGCAGGAAGAAACATCAGAGTGCAGCATCGCCCATAATGGTCTCTGCTACGTAAAGGAACTGAGCTTTGACGCCTGTGGCAGCCGAGATGGTCTTAGGTGGAATACCGCGTGCAGACGAGTGGTTTAGTTTCTGGTCTTGTTTAAACGCTTAACCCATGTGTTGCTTTGTCGAATAAACCACCCTTGTGTCATCCGCGTTCTTGGTTCACAACATCAGTTCTTGGAAAATGTAGCGAAAGAAAAATAAAAACGTCAGTTTCTCACGTTATCCATCAAATGAATACTTATACAAATCATTAGTTATACATCTAGCTGTCTGTCTCGTTCAGATAAACAAGATTTAGTGTGCACAATGCTTGCTTGAGCAAAACGTAATTCATGATGGGCAAACTTTATTACAGCCACCAAATAATTAATTAACGTTTCAAACCACATATTGCTTAGTTCAAACCGTCAGTGCCAGTTACCAGAATGTCGGTCCTTCTACCTATTTACCAGAAACGTAAAGATGTATACCTATGAGGAATACCACTCGTCCAATGGTTTTAGTGTGGAATTCCAACTTTTAGCGCAAAGCGGTAGATACCTCATTTGGTCAAGGTTAGCGTTATCTGTAAGTCTTTGTCCGGTTGCGGAGGTTTTTGCTCTATGGTTTGAAAACTTGGCCTGTTTGAAACGAAGATATCAACAAACTGAATGTGTTTGGCCCTCACTGTCTCCGCCACTTAGCTCACACTAAGTGGAACGCTTGGGTTACGCAACCAATTAGTAAACTAATGGCGTTGCAGAGCGTACGATGGTTGGATCACACACTCCGCATGTCGGCAGAGCGTTTGATTTACCCGGCATTATATACTAAGTCCATCAACAGCTGGGTGAAACCGCGTGGTGGTCAAGCAACAACGTGGTCACGAAATATAAAGACCCTGATTATTCCACTGAACAAAGCTGGTAGATATTATCTGCCCGGCGTGGTCCTTGTGGTCTGTAAAACTGCTGGTTAGAAAATGTATCCATGATGATCTTTCTCAGAAACGTCCTTTTCTAGGTATTTCAAGTCACTGTTGAGGTGAGCAGCGGCCCAAGCCACTGCACCTTCTGGTCAGGCTCATGACGGCGATGGCTGCGAAACTTATTACATAGGCAGAACCCGACCGTAGTCATTAAAAGGTTGCCTTAATTATGAATAGCTAGAAAGAGGGCAATAGGAAACTGCACTATAGATGAAAGAACAAGCGGATAAAGAGCGGAGAGCCCATTCCTCCTAGAAAATCACATACGTACAACGCCTGTCCCTCTACTCCACTTGTCTATGACCACCTCCTCATAGGGGATCGGAAGAACTGAAATTGATTATTTCTTGAATGACAGCAAGTTAACTAAGGAGCAGGAAATAGGGATCGATATAGTGAAATTCAAAAAGCTCATTTCACTTACTGGTATATATATGGAATATGGATTAAATGAAGAGCTGCGATACCCGTATTCTGAGTGTCACATCGTTGGTGGAGGCAACGCATCAGAAGATCATCGTGAATCGTGTGACAAAGGCAATTATGATAACTTATTTCTGATGCGTTCAATGATAGGTTCGGTGTTAAAATAGAATCAGTCGCTCTGACGTTTACGAGTGCGTTTAATGTCTAACGTGCTTGGACCGGTCGACGAATACTTCGAACAGAACAGAACTTTTTTGTTTTTCCGCGATATTATGATACTGGCGACTGAATCGCGTACCGTAGCTACAATCTAACTCATGCTTGAAACTTTCTGTGCGTAAAGGACCTGAATCGTCATTTTTAAATATATGGATGGATTATGCCATGTTAAGCAAGTGTTTCGCTGGTAAACATGGCTTGTGTGGAGAGCGAACTCCCGGGACTTTGCTATCTGCAGTCGATCTGCAATGGTATATAACACGTGTGGTATAGTCTCATTTGATTGTTTTTTGTCGTAGAGAACGAATAGCTAGTGCCACGATCTAATGTGCTTTGCTTAACATCAGAAATCTTATGGCTCATGCATTTTATTGACAGGGCTGTAACCTGGGTAAGACAGTGAGCTGAATTATTATGGATTTCGGATATGACGGTCAAACATCAAGAAAGACAGCTACACGTATCTCGTATTGACTCATCAGTACTAGATTTACAATTGCACAAATCGATTTTTGTGTCAAACAGCTGAGGGGGGCTAAATAATCAGTCAGAGAGTTGAGAAAGGTATATAAATCCAGACGGAGGTCTGGTGTACACTGTCAAGTGGTCGTAATCACTGGCCACGATATCGATGGGAAACGAGATAAAAAGTTTCATGTAAATGAACAACCGGAACTGTATAATATACTCACCGTTAACAAGGGAAGGCAGTATGTTGACTATCAATTGCTGGTCACATTATCGACCCGACGTGCGCCTGGAGAATAATACTGCGTCATTCTAATTCAGAGTTCTTACGGTTAACCGAGGCGGTCCCCACCAAACTAAGTAAAACCCGGTTTATGCGTTCGCAACGACTGTTCGTGAATCTGAGCCTATCTTAGACTCAGTGACTTTTTCAAACCTACTGATCGATTGTCTATGGCTCCCGTTGTTTACAATAAAATAACCAATGCGTGTTATTATAAATTTTATATTGATGAGTCAGTACGAACTACACACATCTCTATGTCCTGACTATTTTGTTCAAAGATTTCAAGAAAAACGTTTCAAGGTTTGCAGTTCAGATCATTCAGATATGGAGAAATAATTCTGTTGTTCAATTGATAACGAATTTTCTTATTCCGTTATTGAATTTTATTGCCGAATCGACTTCTTATGGTTTCATAGCTGCCATTACCAACCACAACGATCATAACCTCCGTTACAGTGTTCCTTGTCGTTATGGGATGTGTTCTTGCTGTTTTTCCGAAGACTGACTTTGTCCTGAGTGAATAGCGTTCTCCGTTCGCCAGTTGTTATGAGTCGAGTCGAATGAATTTCAGTTATCACATTGAAGAGAGGCTGATAGTGCGGCCGTAACCATAGAGGCGGTGACAATGGGGCACTCTAATAAGCACCGAATTAAAACCGGCAAACAGTCATCGAGTCTGGTTGATGAGTTTCCGCTAAGCTCAAAAGTGTAGTTTGCTAAAGTCAGGGAGAGTTCAAACGTCTGAAAAGCTCCAATGGTCAAGTCCTGTGATGTGTTACGGATATTTGACATACTGATAAAGTTGTACAGAAACTGGGGAGTGCTGACCAGAAATTTTGGGGCGGCGCTTGTTGTAACAAAATCATTTGGAGACGCCCATCCGGATGTGGGAAAGTAAGATGATGAGCAGGTAGGTAGAAGCGTGTGTTTAAACGGTCAGTTATAGTACACGTAGAAACAACACAGCAGCATTCGACATCGGACTATGGTTATCGAGTCACTATGGAAGGTTGAGCTGTTTACTTTGGAAACAGCTGTAATGCATGTGAGACACAGCTGACTTAGACAATCTGTCTAAAGCAAGAGATGGCGGAAATATTCGGGTAAGGAGTCTGTTTCCATACACCCCAAACGTACAAAGTAAGAGCAGAGATTCTCAGATGTTTACTAGGGTGGGATAATGCTTCTGTTATGGTCGGTTCTCTCAAGAATCAAGTCGGGGACAAGGTCGTACGAGAAGGTCACTCGTCCTCACGTAGTCACGTGCGCAGTATTTCGGACTGGTACATTTTGAAGTTCGTAAAACAGCTGTATTTTGTGGCCGCTTTCCAACCTCTAAATGAAACTTGAGAGAGGCATTTATTTTACTTTGGTGGCACCGTGCTTGAACATTCATGTGGTTGTTCTTTTGTATCAACTGTTCGACATGGTAGACACTTGGTGCCACATGTGTACTATTCTGTGAACTGTTTAAATACAACGTGGTTCCATATACGTTTCACAGTGGCATTACCTGTACCCTGGTGAACACGCTTGCATGGAGACCGAAGATAACTGTTGACAACTTATCACCAGGGTACTGTTTGATTTGCATTGGATCATTACACTATTGACCAGGCGGGCAAACCACTCGTAATATAATGCTATTTGAGACCCCATAGACAGTGTTGAGTTTAGTTGTGATGTGATTGTTCCACGATTGTCGAGTTCTTTCATGAAGAATGGAAAACCTACTCACTATCGTAGTTGTCAAATGTGAGTTCTTCATCCGACTATTTTTAAAAATTTCGAATTTTTTCGGGAATAGTCGTTTCCCATAGCAGTGGAATGCTGATAAATACAAAGCTTCTACTCAGGAGACAACACTGTTCTCTTGTATCGAACTACCTCTAGGAAATACAGAGGCACCAGCAGCACATAGATGGGTTGAGATAAACTTCGTCTTTCCTCAGCATACGGCTTTTGGTAGTAAGTCGCATACCTAGCAAAAAGCAGCCTAGATGTTGTCAAGCTATTCATAGCTTCTGCCAGAAGAATTAGCCAAGGTACAACTGCTACCATGCATAGAACCGGGAAAAGTTACACACTTGTTCTAACGCTCTCTTTAATGTACCCCCTCTTGTCCAGTGATTAAGATGAGATCTGGAGAATGTTTATAAGACCTAGTTAATACTTCTTCAGCCGTGACTGCTATTTCAACGAACTGATGAACGTGATAAACGGATCAGCAGGTAGGTATGCAGACAAATTCCACAGTGTTCTGAGTAACCATTTTGATGAAGAAGTCCATCATTTTTGCTGAATTCTGACCAATATTTATGATTAAAAATCAAGTAGTCGGGTTTTAAACCATGCGAAGTTTTCCGCGGTTAGTATCTATTTACATGTCTGTTATCTATCCGTCTTTCTTGATCTTGTGGTCGGCGCGAGAAGCAATCTGCACAATGTTGTTACCTTGCTGTACACCATGACGTCACACAGTCTACATGTGTACGTACGTGAAAAAGCCTGTGCACACCCGTCTGCATTTTAACACACGCGCAAGTGACCGCCATCCAATGATTTCGACTCAACTGCATGCGCAAGCGTTGTTCACTCGGCTGTGGACATCTAGGTTCATTGAACTGCAGACACACAGGTACATGTTTCTGCTACGCTCTCCTGACTGGTCACCGTCACATGTTCCCTTTGAGCAGCCGATAGTGGAGTTTCATGGTCAGGTTGATGCTGCTGTGTGCGTGGTTAGGAAAAATGCGCGTTCCAGGGGTGCTGTCAGACATACGCAAGCATTGCTACTGCTGCACCCACATTTTCTTTGACGTCACACATCAACCGACAAATTCAGAACTGTTCATTTGAATACCAGACAGACAAAGCAAACTACATTTTTTCTATTGATTACTGAAAACTAGTGCACTGCTTTTTCCTCGTCGCGCTAACCGTATTGTGTAATTCAACTTGTTTGTATCAATGAAGATGATTCATTTATTCTGATAAGCTTTGACAAGGGCAAGTCTCCTGTACGTTATTTAGAAAATGACCTGTTAGAAAATATATCTGAGTACGTGGACTGCGATTACATGTGAATGCCGCTTAATTAGATATGTGTAAACAGTTTGAGGTGTTCTGGCAATTTTTGCACTGTCCCTCTAAAAATATTTAATATGACTGCAAGCCCAGCATGCAACTTCATGCCTAAATCGGTGCATTCTGGGTTACGAACCATATGACATGAGTATTTATGGAATCACTTCCTATTGGCTTTCAGTGTCGCTAATCATGCTGATTTCCTGCCTTCTCGCTACACTCAAATTGCATGTTGTGTTTGAATTATTATACTGTGCTGCTTTGCTGCTGTTGACAGCATCAAACAGCATCTATTGCCTGATTCGGACCTGGGCTGAATAGGGAAAGCAGTTCGCTGATCACAGCTGTCACATTTCCATAAACTTTCCGGTAAGCCTCTTTCGAAAAAGAGCACTGAGTTTGAGTGAGGCTCATATTAGGACTGGTCAGTAGAGTAGATTTTTGTCATGAGGTGGACCAGAACTCCTGTCCCGCCTTCACGAGGAGTCCGCTGCTCCACTGACCTTAAATTAAGTTCGACTGAAACCTCATACTCAATCGCTCAGCCGCATTTAATTATGAGTAGTGTTCTAGATAGCTTCTTGAAGGTGTGGCCAGAGTTTTAGTCCAGGCCGTGATTAAGATGTATTCTATTGACGAGCTCTAACAAGTGAGAAACTCGAATCTGGTGCCTTTATCCGAAGGGGACTGACTGGAAAGTCTGTGGAAGTGCGACAAATGCGACCAGTTGTGAGTGAAGTTTAATTTATACAAAAATGAAATCTAATACGCACCAGTTTATCCTATAACAACCAAATCCCCTACTAGTTATCAGTAATTCGCTGATTTTTTACGTACGCATTATATATAAGACTTTGTCTAGTCATCCTAAGCGGCATACTGTTAATGCCTACGATTTAGTACCGCCTATTCAACCAATCAGCCATTCCATCCAGCCGAGAACACCGACTGTTAACAACAAAAAGTCTCCAGACAAATGGAATGTTGACAGTAGAATGATGAGGCATGATCTGACCACAGAAATTCCGATGGAACAGTGCACTTGTACAACCACAAGGTTGGGCGATGCACTTTAGGCATGGACATGTATGGATAATATAAGCTACGGGTGATTCACTCTATGTATGATCTGTCTTCTTGTCAACTAGATAGAGCCAGCTGGGCATTCTAGGTCATATCGTCAGTGGTGTGATCTGCAAAGACCAAGTGCAAAAAACCAGTCAGAGGTTTCTGTTTACAGTGTAGCGACTGTTTACAATGATCGCTGGTTTACCACGTTGTACGCTGCGAAATGACGGTATCATGTGGAAAATGGAGGTCAATGGCTATAACTCTCGAAATGATTATAGGAACAAGTCATAATAATTTTAGTGAAAATCAGTTGACTATTTTTAAAAGTATATCACTTGTGTCACGTGAATTAATCGTAATGCATGGCAATTTCTAATAGCTGCATCGCTAGACTGTTTACTGTATGTAAATAGGATGTGGTTTATTTTTTCGTCTTCGCAAGATTACGAAAGTGAGTAAACATGGTTAGTAAGTTTTCCTTCGTTATAACACATGATGTATCTCAAAATGAGCCATACACTATGATTACCAATAGTATATAGGTGGAATAATGTATAATTCGCTTTGTCTTATTAAGGTTTGCATTTTTTACAAGTTCAGGAGGATATCTTTCAGTTAATGGCCGTGAAATGGCAAACGTTAATTTACATTGTTTGAAGTCTTCTAGATTCTTCTTCAAAGCTGTTCTGTTCCCTTGTTTTACTCTGTTCGAATTAGAAATGGGGATGCTTACTTTCATACCCCATCCCTATAATTTGCACCGAGGTTCAATATTTTTTCCTTCTTTCGGTCTTGAATTTCTATGGAATTGATCAAACAAACTTTGTTACTGTTGAAATGAATGTGACAGTTTTTTTTAAATGGACAATCCAGTCGGATCGATTTGTGGACGTGCCCAAAAGATAGTAATATAATCAGAAACACTATGAAGCGTACAAAATCGTTTTCGTGTACTTATCATCAAGCCAAATATATAACTTAAAACACTGGGTTCCCCGTACTATCTTCAACAATGCAAGAAAAACACATGTTGCGATATGTTAACAATTCGTTTACTCTCATCATTCGTAAACGTAAAACATGCGAGTTATGTATATGACACTCAAATAGATATAGACAGGGGATGGACACATACAGTCACACCACGTATTATGTCATCACCATCACGGGAAACCTATGGGCTGCTTCAACCACTTTTGTGCACATATCGCCGGCTGGTGAGTTCTGATCAATATGGCTTCGCTGAAGGCAAATAGCTGTCGGTACTGTTGAAGTAACAATATCTCGAATGATCTGTTCAGTTCAACCTGGTGACCTGTTATCATGAGTAATCTGGCAATCGATGATGCGGGGCTTCGTATGACAGACTCACTGTTTTCAGATTGTTGTGTCATGAATTGTTTTAACCAGTTTGGGACGTGTTCTGCCAAACGCATACATAGCTGTCGGTCTGTTCTGCTTGTGTAAACGTCAACGCAACTGCAAGTGAACTGATAAACAACGTGAGAGACAGATTGGTCAGACAAACTGCGTTCGCGATTGTGTAGAACGGGTTCTTTGATGGTTTGAACCAAACGTAGTTGAGCAGCCGCATACGTACGGGATAGGGTACATTGCAATCTTTGTTTGATGTCGTTTGTCAGATGATCACCTTTGACTTGCACAAATAGAAATACATAGTTCTATTGAGCTGTTTGTACTTCATCATTGCATTTGGCCACCCTGTAGTGAATGTCTATGAAGTGTTCAGGACATCCGTTTTCCAGTAACGTTTTTCTCAGCATTTCTTCTTCCTTGTACAGCTTACCCCGGGTGCAAATATGTCTGAAAACAGTGAGTCTGTCATACGAAGCCCCGCATCATCGATTGCCAGATTACTCATGATAACAGGTCACCAGGTTGAACTGAACAGATCATTCGAGATATTGTTACTTCAACAGTACCGACAGCTATTTGCCTTCAGCGAAGCCATATTGATCAGAACTCACCAGCCGGCGATATGTGCACAAAAGTGGTTGAAGCAGCCCATAGGTTTCCCGTGATGGTGATGACATAATACGTGGTGTGACTGTATGTGTTCATCCCCTGTCTATATCTATTTGAGTGTCATATACATAACTCACATGTTTTACGTTTACGACTGATGAGAGTAAACGAAATGTTAACATATCGCAACATATGTCTTCCTTCTACATTGATAAATACATAATGTTTCTATGGTGCAGAGTTGTCACTGTTAAGTGAACGAAAAAAAACTAACAACTTCAAATGAGGTCAGTGATGTCAACATACACTTTGTTTCAATTATGCAACTAGAGCCGTGGTAGTTTGATCGGTCCTGATGTGTGTAGTGAACCATGACAAATGAAAGGCCTGAACAAAGCGCTTTTGTGTAAACACAAATCGAGTGTCGATCACTTCAGCTGTGATACCAATTCGGTATCTGACAGTTTACGGTGAACTGCATTTGACTGGGAAACTCGGAAAGAACGAAAAGGCTGGGTTGGCTATATGTTGCGAATCGTTAGAATACTAATGTAAAAAGACATCAAAGATGATTGTTCTGTTTTCGCGGGTTGTTCAGAAAGTTTATTTAACTGCATTTGGAGGCTTTGGAAATGTTGGACATGAATACCAAAATTATTTTTAAATGAATCACCAATTTTAGCCCGTTTCAGAAAGCCCTACTAGCAAGTTTTTGGCATTATCCGCTCTGGGTTGGTTTAGGACCCTAAATATAATACCCGCTGTTCCACCACTGTTTGCTCATCCATTCCTATGCAGACCCAGCGCAGACATCCCAATTTGTTACTCAGTCCTTTTCACCACAGTTCCATATATAACGCATTGGTCGTTTTTATGCGGCACCCAGACCATGATATCGACCCAGACGGAGAGGTTTAAAAATTGGCTAACCGCAGACAGACTCTTAGTCAGTAAAGGTCACGGACACGATCGATGATGAGAAGTAAACTCATACGTGGAAAAGTACAGCGAGAGTCACGTCTTATTCCGTTACACGTGTTATATCTGCACGTTTTGATTGCTGGAATCAATCTCGTCCATTTTCATTGTACGATCAAAATGGTGAATATTATACAACTTGTGCGTGATTCTTCTAGAACTCATAGTGTATTGTGTATTGGGACTATTGAAATACATTTCATAATGCGCTGTAATATATATGGATTTTTGATATTCTTACAATTTTTGTTTTCTTTCTGATCAGTTATACTAACCTCGATAGCTAGAAACGCCTCGCATGATGAATGCAGTCGATAACTATAATAATATCTTAGAACTAGGCAAATACAAACAAAACAATCAGAACACAAACAGTGATAGATAGATGATAGATATACTTTATTGGTGCCAAAATTACAATAACGTGAATCAATTTTTTCCCTTATAAAAACCAATTAGTCGACGATTTTGAAAAGCTCATCAAATCTCTGGCACGGTCAGATTCACGAGCAGTCATTTTTGAATCTATAAAAAGGACCTAAGTCAATCACAACCGTTTCGGCAAACAGCAGAAATTGTGGATTGGAATGATATTATAATATTCTTAATGCATAAGCTGGATTTCGTGCCCATTTAAATAAATGTTTCTTCAGTCTGGAAAGAAAACATCTTTTGATTCTGACTACATATATTATCCACAATTAAAAGGGTAGACATGATGTGAAGCAAACTCGACAGCTTGAGTTCCATATAGATTGAACATCACCCACAATTAATCGCAGCTGTCGTATTCCCATAGACTTTCCAGTCGGCCCCTTTCGAAAAGAAGCACTAGGCTCGAGTTTCGCCCTCATTAGAGCTCGTCGGTAGTGCATATCCATTAATGAAGGCGTAGGTAGTTTCTGGACCTTGGCGAGTACGTACAGTTCGACTGCGTTGAGTGTTCACTCCATTGAATTTACTAACATTCACGTTATTCTATGCAAACTGTAATCATTCTTAAAAAGCGGATCTATTTAGGCTTTCTTTTTCTGAAGTGACTGACTGCTAGGATGGAAGCTTTCATCTTTCTATAAACCATTTAAGTTAACCCTTAGTTTGTAGTACGGACGTGGTCAAATCTATTTTACTCTCAGCCTGTCACTGTGTATGGACTAATCTTACTGGTAGGAATAGCACACCCACTAGTGTTCGAAGTTATTAAATTGGCAGAAAGTTCAGATATTGTCCAGACAACGTGGACTTACTGTGGAAACAGCTCTTTTAATACGATCGTCTTCCTGGAAACACACGAGGATGACCGGAAACGACAGATAATCGTCGGTCTCAAATTCTCACGTTACTCATCTTTTCTAACTCAATGATTGATTATTTGTCTCCTTGTTAGTTTAACATAGAAGTGAATCGTTTTGTTAAGTTGGTATTGTTCAGCAGATACAAATTACTTACATCTATTGCAGTGAAGATGAGCGATCGCAGTGTACTACTGATACCACTGCTATTCGGTAGTAGGACCAGATCATATATTTTGACATCGTACAAGCCACAGTAAAAATGCATGAAGGAACATCAGAGTGCAGCATCGCCCATAATGGCCTCTGCTACGTAAATGAACTGAGCTTTGACGTCTGCGGCAACCGAGACGGTCTGGGGCCGAATACCGCGTGCAAACGAGTGGTTTTGTTTCTGGTCTTGTTTAAACGTTTAACCCATGTGTTCCTTTGTCGAATAAACAACCCTTTTGCCATCCGCGTTCTTGGATCAGAACACTACCACCATGTGTCTTGACTGTTGTGTTCTGGTTTTTGAGAAGGACTACTCGTAAATGTTTCCCTTGTAGTCTGTATATGTATTTCAGTACAGCTGTTTTTCTTTTATAGTTATGTAAAAAATGCAGTACCACTTGAATGAGAGTTGTTTCACGACGGATGCTCGTTTACAGCAAATATGAGGAAGAACATGTGAACTGGAAACAGGACTATCAGCTCAGGCCTCTCGTCATCTGAAAGGCATTACAGTCTGCATAATTCTGCCGACTAACAACGCGATTTGTTATAATTGTGCGGATGAACTTTTCAATATTCATAGTCTTTGATTGCTAACCCGTCAATAGATTGTTAGTATGCGGTAAAAATTCGACTCTCTGTAGACTTGCTGAATGTTAAATTCTTTTGTCAAGACAATTGTGATAGAATTATTTTGGTTTCATTTATGGCAATCGTCAAAGGTTAATCCTGACCGACTATTACTTGCTTGAACCAAGTCAATGGAGAAAATACCACACGAATACTCATCTCATTTAAGAGCCGACCGGTGTGGGTGTCACTTCTCAAAGATAATTTGCCTAAGTTTTCCTTGTCATTTTGTATTTACTCTCTCACCTGCTGTTGCAAAGCCGGTTACGTTGGGAAAACTCTTCGGCAACTATCAGAGAGGATCCGTGAGCATCTTCCCAAATGGCTACGGAATGGTATAACGAAACCAATCTCAAGTGCTATCGCGTCACATCTGATCGACACAGGTCATCAAATCACGACTGACACAGCGTTCGAAATTATTTACAAAGTACCCCACGTTCACACTCCCGAGGAAGGCCACCCGAGGTGGCTGAAACTTAGAGTACTGCAACTTGCTCGTAACGTTGTGTTATTCCCAATCAATTTATCAGTACCCCACGTTCATTCCCGAGTTGTCAGGGTGAGACTGTTTTCTATGGGAGGGGCAATCGTTATTAAACTCTACAACCCCCAACTGTGCGCTCAAAAAAATTCGTACAGACTTTACACCTCCCGTGGCCAACCATGTGTAAACCGTCTGAAACCCAATGGCCCAGTAACCCGATTAACACGTTATCACACACCGGTCACATGATTCATTTAAACAAAACACACAAACCGACACAAACAAACCCACCACCGCTCATGTAGACTGTCATCCACATTTTCCATGACTATTAACGTTGCGTATAACCATATTCCTGTTTTACATATAATTCAAATTAATCACTTGTAATTGTGTATGCCTGATAAGAATGATCGAAAGCAGCTGTTTGCAACCTCGACTTTTATAAAAAATTAAAGCTGACGGTCCGAAGTCCATAGGGTGCGCCGTTGCACTTGCGTACTGCTAGCGCAGTTGATTAAAACAAACCAAATGATCGAATGTTTTTTGTAAAAGCCCGCAGTTAAAATAGTGCAATTTGACTTGTTGAATCCCTTTCAACAGTACCTCAATCTTTAGTTTAATATTGATGCGCACATCATAATCGCATTATTTTGGAGCGTCCCAAATTCTGTCCCATCGTTACTCGTGCGAAATAATTTTGTTTACGTTCAATTACAAATTTCTCGTTCTGTACACTAACTCACCCACCTAAATTGTCAACTTGCCCACCTCTTTCTACTATTTGTCCCAGTATCTGTAATTCTAATGGCCTGTTTGTTTTGTTCGGTTTCATTCCGTTATCTTCGTGCGTCAGCAGAATTTTTGATGTGTTTGTAGGTTTTCTTATTTGATAACACGATTGTGTGAAAAAGTATCTACAGTTCGCCATTTCAAACGTAATCTATGAATACAAATGTGGATGCGGAGCATCCTACGTTGGCAAAACCGAGCTCCAGTTTGGACTTAGAGTTGCCGAATACTTACCGAAATTGATTCAACAAATTGATTCAACAACAATCAAATAACTCGACAACAAACACACGGAAGGAGCCAGCGTCATTGATTATTAAGCATCATTTGAGGAATCAACATGTGATTGACTCATCACAGTCATTTGATGTTCTGTTCTCGACTCGAAACAAACGTTTGTTAAAATATACCGGGACCATTGGAATCAAACACCTTCACCCCATTTTGTGCGTACGAAAAGAACTGTTTTTGATGATGCCGTGATAGTAACCGAACTGGTTCTGCACTTTGACCTTTTGTGATTGTTCTGTGGTTTGGAATTGTGTACATTTTTACTCGGCTGCAGTATACACTAGCAAAACTGCAGCGAAATCTGCTTGAGTGTAAATCGTGTTATGTTAGTCTTTTGCCTGCTCTATATATTCACTGTGGTTGGTGTTAACGGCACATAGCATCTGAACATCACCTTAGTCAAACATCTTTGAGAGAATTCATTCACTGTTCACATTTTAGTTATTAAGACTCTGGACTTATTTCACAAAATTTGTACACAAATAAACACTGGTTAGCAAAAGTGTACCAACTATTTTAAGGCATATGTAAGTGTAAAATAAGATTGTAACACTTACTTTAGTTTGAAAATTTTTCTCTGTTTATCATAATTTTCCTAGTATGTTAAAAAGCACTAAGTTACTGAAATGCTGATATAGTAAATTGGATAAACCAAGGGTAGTTACCAACAGAATTCGACCAAAATCCATAGATATTGAAAACATTCGACCTCATATGGAAAAATAATCCTGAAATCCGTCGAGGTTCATAGCAGTCTTTCGAAACAACAGTGAGGCTCACAAGTTAAACGTGTCCACCTGCTTGATTTTTGTACTGATCTGGGTTGAACCATTGTATCTTCTGCCACGTGATAACTGACGAATCAGGACTATCAGTCATTCAGTCATTTATTCAATCGTTTCAATAGAGCATAATGCAGCTTTCGTTGTCCTCCCGAACAGCCAAGAAACGAAAGACCTAAATCACCTAACGAAAATATTCGAAATACTCCCAATCGGGACATTGTAGGGGTTTGAATGGTCTCATTGTGACAAACCTATCACCACACCATCAATGCGTGTCCGTACACATTCTTTAATCACGTTGCTCAACCTGTCACATACATCATCAGGATAATTACCCCTCTAATATATCGCGTCCAATACGTAACGTGTCCCATCACATATACTCCCTTGACCTACATTTCAAAAGTTAGTGTGAGCTATAAAAACAACTATGTTGACTTAGTCAACACCCAGCGCAACATCTGACAAGGACTGTCCGAGATAGCGCCTGACAGTCACTGCCCAACAAGGTCGGCATTTCCGACTCGGTCAGCAGCCTTGGTGTCGGTGCCAACTATACATTACCTATTTCATTGCTTCCCAAGACTCCTGCCTACAGACACTGACAAATAAACTACCCAGGTTTTCAGATGAGACCCAACTGTGAAAAGTCAGGGCTTCGGCTGGATTCGAGCCAGCGACAGAAACATCATGCCTCAACGCGGCAAGCGCTCTACCAGCTGAGCTGCGAAGCCACGCCAGGAGCTCGGAAATTTCACACTTGGACTCGGTTTTGTTATACATTTTTACGCTACACATCAGGTTGAACAACATATCTTGCCTTGACGCTGTCACACAAATTAACACCACGGAACAAAACAGTAAGCATTTTCTATGTCAAGCCTTGCATTGCTTCATCCAACAAACGAATTACAAGTCAAGAACTACTCTCACACCAACCCATCCGTTCGTCATACTCCGAAAACTCCCACTGACACAACTGGTGATTCGCGACTGCTGAAGTCATTTTTTCTATGCTATTTTGATTTTAATAAGTCCAAATGTTTTGTTGTACAGTTTTTGTTATTCATTTGTATTCGGTACACTGCTATTTGTGTATCACATGTGCATTTTTATTGACGTTATTCAGTTTTTGATCTGAGTTTCAGACCTACTGTCAACAACCTTCTGGTGGCGTCTAATGTGTGAAGTATCACCTACTTTCATTGTAAAGTTATTCACATTGTACGGACAAAATGATGCAATCGTAAAATATAGTATAGTAATCCATATAGTTTAACTTGTTTTTTGTTATTTTATTAGTTTTTTAGGGGTTTTATAAACTCTGATGATGTAGCAAGTAATATTACCCTGTCGCACTTCTCACAATTTTCATCGGATGGGCCTAATGCTATATCATTTCTCAAGAGTATATTACCTTCTTGATCTTCTCACATGGTCTCATGTTAACGTGATCAGGTGGGTATATCGTTCCAAGAGAGAAAAACTTATGGTAAAAGGCTGTCATTATTGGTTATGCTCAAAGAAACTTGTTATTTTTACGAAAATTCACTGACGAAGTCGGCAAACAATAGCCAGTTTTAATTCGATCAAAAAACTATCACTCTAAAAGTAGTCACATAGAGAAGATGATGTCACCACTGTGATTAACAATTGACCAACATGGGAGGCATGATAAAACGGTAAAACATACTAATTGAAGACCGTGTTTTCTCAGAACTAAATGTTACATACTCCAAACATTTTGATAAAGACTGAATACGGTGAGACCCAAACAGTCAGACCATAATGCTGTAAATTATCGCCAGCAGCCATCATCATTTGTCATTCAGTACGTGTTGACCTCAGATCGGCCTTATCAGGACATAACACAACAGAAGATCGAAGACCTTTCCGAATGGTGGGGTTGTGGTAATTGGCACACCGTGTTGCCTACCAACTAATGTAGTTATCAGCGTCAGGACAATTGACATGCTTTCTGTCTGCCAGTGTTTTCATATCTGTTGATTATGATACTAAGCTCACAGTGCCCATCGGGGTCCGCGGTAGAGGTACCTACCAAATATAATCTGCACGGAAGGTGAATGCATCGACTTCTTCTTAAAAGTCAACATGTCAATGCTCTTCAGCCTGAAACTCTCGAGCGTGGATCAGATGGTGATTGAGCAAAAGTCAGCATTGTGGCAGCGGAAATTATCATGAATCGTTTTATATGCTATCATAACTGGTGAGAATTCCGTAGGGATTCAGCCAAACAGAGTATTCGTTAGAAATACGTCGTGCGTTCGTTTGCTTCCTGTCTCAAATATCTTGATACTCAAAGGAGCTCAGTAATAGGCACACCGTACTTTTAAAGAAAAGCATTAGAACTGATGTCAAAAAGTTGTTGACAGGAAGTGTTCTACTGGTCAACTACAGGTACATCAGTCAAGCTGAACATGTTCACGTTCGCTGGCTCGTCATTTAATTTAGTGTTAGCTTATCATTGAGGAACTCCAGTTCCAAGTGAACGGATTTCGCGTTACATAAAATTCACAGTTGACCTGAAATTTGAGCAGACTACGAGAAGTTGTTTGGCAAAAATTAATCAAATTATTCTGATAGAAATGCAAAATGTTATGGGTCAAACGGAAAAAAATCGTTATCACAGAAGTTTCCGTGTGCACTAAAAATAGTTGAATTGATCTGAAATTCGAATTGTGAAGGTAAGACAGCAGTTCGTATGCCTCATTCAAGTTTCAGGATGATTTTATTCAATGACAGCTTAAGCTGAAGCTGTGTAAAAGCTCACCGGTAATAAACACATCATTTGAACCTTTGCAAAGGTAACGTTTTTTGCTCTTGCAAGAGGCGTGTTTTGACTATTGAATTTTCGTTAGTGGGACAAATTATCATGCGGGTGTCGTAACTGGCCGGAGAATGTGCTTTAGTTGAGTCCCATTTACTAGCATATGAGTTCTGAGTCAACGTTGAGTTGTGGACGTCAAGTAACACTGCAGACTGATCGAGCGATCGATGGAAATAGTGTTTCCATTCTGGATCTGAGGTCTATATGACCTATGGGATGATTCATTGAACACTTGTCAGACTGGATTACTAAACTGAAAAACTATGACGTTATGACAGTCGTGTTGCAAGATATAAACCTTCACAACGTTTACAGGTTATATCGTCCACTCTTCACCTGAAGCAACCTAGTTAGATTCCAGTTGATGTAGAGGTTGGCTTTGAAGTGGAACTTGACTATCTCTCGCCATGTGAAAGTTAGAAGGATTCTGAACAGTTGTAGATTCCATCTCATTGGCAAGTTATTCTCGCTGCTTATCTCAGATTCAGTGGAATCTGAGAACGTAGATCAGAGCTGATGTTAGCACTATTAGCTGGAAATGTGCAAGAACTCAGTCTAACGCAAGCTTCCATATAGTCTCCTAGATTTACAAAGCACAGTAAGGTAAGTAGAGTGTGCATACTGGTCAACGTTCGCTGGAAGCACCTGACCAGTTTCGCGGTTGCTGTCACACAACAGATAGGCTTGAGGCAGACCGAGTGTCTGCACAGTCCCAATTAGTGCTCCCAACATCGGCACTGATCTATGAACTCTGTTGAGTCTGAGATGAAGAGCAAAACTAACTATTAGATGAGCTAAAATCGACAATCTCCAGCGTTCGCCATTCCCATAGTAGAGTGTGTGGTGATGTTCCAGTGGATACGCACACCTGATGAGTGGCAACAACCACGAAACCGGCCGTGTGCTTCCGGCGAACTCTGATCATTAAGCACATGCTACTTACCTTACCATACTTAAGAAAATTCGGCGCACTTGTCTGAACCGCGAGCGCAGAAGCCTTAGAGGCAGTCGGATTATCAACAAGATGCAGATTCAAACACAACGTCAACCAACAATCTTGCGGATTGATTGTCCGCTGAGACCAACTGGGTATATCTGAATTAGGGGCAGCCATAGCTAACTCTGACTACAGATTGTTAGACCTTTGGAGATTAACAGAAGGCCAGTGGAGGCATCCACTGTGGTCATGCTTGTGCACGTTATGCCAGCGTGCTGAACAGGATAACAGCTGTCTGCACCTGTCGGTCTATTTTTGGTCAGGCTTGCGCTGATGGGAAGTCAAAGTAGTGCAGCTCGTATGAAACGACTGGGGGAACACTTCCTATGTTTTCGAAAGGTATTACCTTTTTATGTCGCTGGACTTAGAACTAACTAACTAAACCAAAATATAGTCAAAGATGTCTGCCGGTGGTTACGTGGAGCAAAGTAGTTTACCACTTAGAATCGTTGGAAGCTTTTTAAACGGATAATCGACTGAGCATGCAACAATATTTGTTAACGTATCTCAAGATGACTGTATTCAGGTAACCAGAATTTTGTCACCCACTCGAACTTCATCAGAATTTATGAAGTGCACAGCCTGTGTTATAGCTTCACCGTGATTGCCGGTTGCTCTCAACCCTGTTCGTGTTTCGCAAAGATACCTATCGTGACTTCATATGCTTGCAACATAATTACACTGATGGAGAACTTATGTTTGCTTCTCAAGTAAACTAATCAGAAAGCTGGAAAACTTAATTCGTTGGTGATATATTACTTGACTAATTGGGGTCATGAAACTCCACAACGAAAAAAATTACACGGCCTTCATTTAGTTCCAGCGCGCCAACAAATAATGGCTTAAAAATTCCACCGATCTCTTCAAAAACGACTATTACACCATTTGACTTAAAATAGCTTAGCTCAAGCGTTGATTTTGCGGTGTTGAACTCGGTACATATTTGTCTGTTAGCCTGGAGTAAATATGCATTACAAATGATCATATAAACTACCTGAGTCACGCTATCTCTGAGGACAGGAATATAGAGCTTGAGAACTGGGGCTACCGGAAGATTATGGAAGTATGGAACTATGCGAAGAAAAAGTGTTCATTTTGTCGACTTCATCCGGTAGATTGTGTAAAGTAGTGTGATTACATATAGTCTAATAGGATTTCCTACTTTTTGCAAGTTAATACCTTTAGCCCTCAATTGCTGGTCTCGTGAGCGACGGCGTTTAGAAGATAACACATCAATTCAAAGTTGCACAACTAGGATCTACGGGTCTGAAAGGTCCAGAAGGAATTTTGTAGCCAATTATGTCCGTGTGGGAATATTGCGTATACACACTAACTTATGGGTTACAGAATACGTCAAGGTTTCTTGAGCTTAATTTTCTCGCAAAATGACAAATTTTCCAAAACAGTATGAGCACTTACGTACTTAGAGGATGAAAACAAAATGCATCCACTTGACAATTTCATGGCTTTGATGCTATCACTTGTGTAACTTTGTTTGTTAATATGTTACGAATAAGAGATAGAACTGTGAAATCGTTTTCTCAGTTAAAGTCAGTGATGTCTTCAGTTAACTAGAACAGAACAATTAATGTCCTATAATCTAGCGTGTCAAAATCGTTCCATAAATCCTGGGAGAAATTATGTACCTGCAACGTGGTGCATATTCAACTCAAATCTTAGACACGAATCTAGAAAGAACAGAAAGCTCACATAATCACCACCAAAAGATGATACATATAGGCAGCAAAACAATAAGTCCATTATCTTTGTTAACAAAATGGGAATTCCTATAGAATGAGCATAACCCACAATTGATCGCAGCTGACGCATTCCCATAGAATTTCCAGTCGGCCCCTTTCGAACAGCAGAAGCACTAGACTCAAGTTTCGCTCTCATTAGAGCTCGTCAGGAGTGCATCTCCTCGCCACTGCCGGGACTACAACCGCGGCCACGCTGTTCATGAGGTAACCGTGTTTACCACTGCGCCATTGACCTCACATTAGGTACGACCGAATTATCATACGTGAACGCTCAACCACTTTCGCTTGTGAGTAATGGGAATTATAAAGAAAACATCGACAAAGATTTATGGCAACAATGGATCACAAATCATTAGAATTGTGAATAAAAACACTGTTAGAACATTTTGCATAAAAAATTAAATTTGTGTAAACGTTTGCAAAACACTTGCAACAAAATCGTTTGAAAAAGGATTATTCCCTTCAGAAGGTTGAGGAAAATAGATAGAACGTGAAAATCGGTAAATGCAAGCATTTCGTACTGACTCGTCAGCATCAAGTTTACAATAATATGAATCGGCTTTTTTAAGCAAACAATTGAAAAGGTGAATATTCGATAAGTGGGTTGGAATAGATCACTAAGTAAATAGAAGTGTCAAGTACACGAACAACTGTCCCTGAACACACAGAACTGACTGGAGGTGATTAACTGCGGTCTCTTCAGCAAACCGCAAGAATCTTGCACTGAAATGACATAACATTATTCTCAACGCGAAAGCTAGATCGATGGCAACAGTTCTCCGTCAAACTGCCACTTGCGTGGAATTAGCGACCTGTCCCAACCCGTTTATCGGCTATTTATCCCTTCAATTGTTTGATTTAAAAAGCCGATTCATGTTATCGTAAACTTGATACTGATGAGCCAATACGAAATGCTTGCATCTGTCAGTTTTTCTGCTCATACTGTTTTGGTCAAACAGTATTAAATTTCTGCCCTGTTTCGTTGCAGTGCTTTCAGTGTGATGCGTTGGACTAGCGTTGTACTGTCACGTTATTTTGTGAGTTTAGAATACCGAATAGACAGAATTCCTATAGTCGGCATTGCATTTGCCTAACCACAATGTTTTCTCTGGGTATGAACTATTTACCTTATGACTGAGTCCCACGTGATTAACACTTCTTCCTATCCGCTTGGTACCAAGATTACATGAACTGACCGATTCGGTCAGTGGAAGTTTATAGCATTCTAACAGGCGTAGCTAATTTCATCAGTGTTTTGCCTTTATGTGGATATGCGTAAACCACGGGAAGATGTACAGACGAAGCAAAGTGCACGGCGAGCTGTTGTATCACGACATGCTGGACGGTGATTACTGCGAGTTTTTAAGTGTAACAAAGCTTACTTCTGAGCTCAGAGAACTGTACACTTCAATTTCTGGTTACATGAAATAAAACTGTCAGTTTTTGGATTGAGCGAACTGCAAAGCAGGTGGTAATCCTATACTCAAGCACTAAAACACCTACTGTTTATATCCATTGTCTCCATCGGTTCAAATGTATATCATCGGGACTAGAAATTTCAATCAATTGGCAATGCCTATCCAGGTCTCAGGCCAACCAACATCAACATGTTCAGTTAACGTAGGGCCAGTCTGTTAAAGTGTGGCGATCACTACAACCTAGCCTAGCTGTATAACTCTGTCTCAGCTGTTTCGAATGTTTTCTGCACAGCTTGTTTCCTATACAGAATGCATAGACAATTTTATCTCCAACGATTGCTCATGTTTTGCGTTTATTTGTTACGCAAAATGGTTATTGATAAATTCAACAAATTTGAGATTGCCGTATAAAGTTGGCTGGAGGTGCACGAAAAATGTACTCAAACAGGAGAAAATAATTCTGCGTATCTTCTGGTCGCGCCAGCTCTTACTACACATTTTTGTTTGGCTTCCCGACAATCATTTTTGAATTCGGCGGTCGAGTGAGCAGACAAAACGAATGATGTCAGCGAATTAATAGAGTGTATACTTAACGATGTGTTCATATTGTCTATTGGATAAAGTCCACATAGCGTATCGTTAGTCAAGTCTATCAACTATTCAATCGCTAACAAGCAATCTGAATTAAGCATTTATACTCAGGGAAAACATGGAAAAATTGCCCCTAATAACTAAGTATGAACATATATTTACTTTCCCAATGGTTTCGTGTTATATAATTGTTTCCTATTTTCCGTATGTATGAATTTGTCACAGGAAGTCAATGATAGACGGTTGTAGTCATAGTTCTGATACAAAAACGGCTAACCAGTTGAAGGATGTTCGATACGTCATAGGTACAGCTTCCATTAGACTGCAATTTGTTTTTCGCCTTCTGGATATGTGATACTCTCGAAAGAGTTATCGAACGACGCAGCCAACCGAAGCAGTGTCTGATGGTAAGTCGATGTAACTGGTTAAAAAGTTTTGAGGATTACATGAAAGACTGAAAACGTCACGACTGACTGCGATTACCCATGTATTAGTATGTAACATAAGAAGGCGACTAATTGTTCAGAGGTAATAACTGACTAGGGGCTTCAGTAATCTATAACCATATAGTTCACAAATGGAACTTAGTAGATGTTATTAATGGACATCTAGATGATGTTAAGAAGCCACACATGGACGGAAAACTCCAGCATCATATGATAACCTACCTCAGCGTGTTCTGAATGAGAGATTCAGAGCTGTGGATTGGAAGAGATTAAAGAAAATCCGAACTCCTCAGAAAGAATGAATATGATGCCATCATACATGGTAATTGCAGAAGAGGACAGAAGTAAAGGGAATCGTTACCGAAAGAGACTATTGAAAATTAGTAATAGTAAAACCACTTGCTATAGCTCTCCGTGTGTCTGAACTAAGTTCAATTCCAAAATCGACACAAACCCTATCAACAGAATTTCCGATGACCGAAGACATGGCAAGCCTCATTGTTGTTTCTAAGTGGTAAAAAAAGCATAGCCTAATATCTCTCAAAGGTTGCGCCCAGCGTCTGCAGCAGTAAGCCATTGTAATCTGGACAGATGAGTCCCGTTATGAAGTTCCTGCATGAGATGACCGCACCTGAGTGTTGTATAGTAACGGTGAAGGTGAAGATACACAGAAAGGTGTTCACAATTATCTTTTTCATTCATTTAGTTTTTGCCGGCGAAAACCGATTTGATTCTCCATCTATCCCGACATATGAAACAATCTAGGAGAGGGCAAATTCGATTTCGTTTTATGACGCAGCATCGCGATTAGAGATACAGTGGTGTTTGTACATTTTTCCCTATTCGTCATATCATTTAGTCAATCTCACACCAGTCAGACTATGACTCGAGAATTGCATTTGCTGTTATCGTCAATTAGTGACCAGTCCCTACTTTTACAGTGTTGATTTAAATTCATAAATGTGCCATGGCTGGTAACTGCTTACTGCTTACTTAAGTAGGAGATCGTAATTCAGGTGCTGTTTTTAAAGCTATTACAAATCCATAGTTATAAATATTACAAATATATTCATTGAAAAAAAACCTTCATCTTTGTTCTGAGCAACCTGATCCTTAGCTGTTAGATGATCTGAAATTACTTAAAACCGGTTTGATAGCATTGTTAAGGAAGTTTGTCAATTATAACAAATATCAACTGATAGAACAAAATGTTTAAACTTTACATTGAAGGGCTTTTGCAATGTAGAGACGAAAATGTGAATGAATTGTGAACACCACCGAACTCGTGTTATCATAAGGAAATCATTATATACGCGGCTGATCTCGTATTGTCACTGATACGATCACAATGCAATGGCTATTTAAATGAATCTTACAAATTTCTTAGATAATTAGTTTTGCTTCATTCTACTTTAAGTTTATGGACTTTGTGAAATTAGTTATTATTGAACAGTTGATTATAGGTTTGATTGTTAAAGAGGTTTTGACTCAGTCATTATATGAACAAATTGTTCTGAAGAAAATTTCAATGTTTACTACCTATTTGCTTGGGATTCGTCAAGTGAAGGTTAGACTACTTCTTCATACTTAAATTACCTGTTTTTGTGAAACAGTATGGGAAACTCTGCAACTTGACGTGTAGCAGTAAAGCCACAACCTTCATACCAGGTGCATGTGTTACTCTTCCAGAATACTCTAGTTGTTCCATCTGATGTAATCGTTCACATCTGTCTAAAACGTTCTGAAAAACCAGTTGAACACAGCTCATCAGTGCAATTTTGCAAACGATCGAATGGATAGTTCGGTCAGAGAATCCGAGGTTGTGAATACTAAATAGTCTTCACTATGTTCCTGGCTTTGCTTGAGCATTAGTCAGCTCATGTCGACCTACGTTCAACCCGCCATAAGTCACCTGAAGCCCTACCGAAACAGAACTATAATTTCCTTTCCTACAGTTCAGAGATAAACAACAGATTTGTAACTTTATGATCAGATAACGGCGTATCAAAAATACTAATTTCTTGTCCCTATATCTTTGTATGAATGTATGAGAATACACGGATAAATTATAGTCTGACCACTTCCCACTATGCGTGAGGTTTATTGAGGACAGCCTAAGCATATGACACTGACTAACCAATCCATTAAATGGGAAGCGTTTAAGACTACCCCGACTTGAGTTTTCAAGGTCAGTACAACCATAACAGATATTTCATCAAAAGTGAATAGTTGAAGACTTTGATCTATTAGTTGACCATCACTTACAATTGATCACAGCTGTCACGATCCCGTAGATATTTCCATAAGCCCTTTCGCAAAAAGCACTGTACTCGATTATTGCTCTTGGTAGACACCGTCGTGAGGTCATTCATCAGACTTAACAGGACGACTACCGTGCCTTTTCTTGGGGCGATCTGGTAAGTTGAACATCACTCGCAAACGAATGTGGCAAATTGTTTACATATTATAGCGAAAAGGCATCCAATAAAGCACAATGTTTATCGTCCAACACGCTAGTTACCATGCTACACGCGCGCTCGCGTTTATGAGTCAGCATTCCAGCCCACAACACCCCCAGGTTTCCGCTCACGCGTCGTGTGCACTTCTGCCCGGTTTATGTGTGTGATCGGCGCCGTCTATCGGGGGGTGGGGGTTCGCCTACCATTCTTCGTCTGTTGGTCTGATTTCGTTGAGCGATGGCTCATCCGGTCGCTCGTGTTGTCCTCCATCTATCCATAATGGGCTTTGATCGTATTCCACGGTGGTGTTGAGATATTCCTGCGAGTGTTGGAATAATCGCGCCTCCGATTTCGTCGTCCATTCTATTTTGCCTGCCATGTCTCGCCCGTTGGTCCGATCCGGTCGAGCGATGACTCATCCGATTGCCCCCATTGTCCGCCATCCGGTCGTTGAGGGTTTTTGGACGTAACTCCCCCTCGCGTCAAGGTATTCCACTGAGTGTTGGAACGCTCACACCACCGGTCTGACAATCCACCACAATATGACAAATCAGTTGTGCTTACTACGAAGTTAATGACGTGGTGGTCAGTGTGGTTTCCTCATGAAAGCGTGATCGAAGTTCTAATCAGAGCTGTAGCAAGAGCGAAACGCAAGTATAGTGTCTCATTTTGAAAGGTTATTGGAATTTTTATGGTAATATGATTGCTGCGACCACTCGGGGATGGTGTTTATACTAGATAAATATCTCATCCAAGCATGACTGCAGTTTTCGTGTAAAATCCTGTTTTCTCAATCGTGTGCGATGGATTTATTCCAAAAAAGGACATGGAAAGGCTCTTTGATTGTGCATAGTCTATAGCTGTAAGTGGGTTAAGACATTGCGAAACAAAAACCAAACGGAAACACTAGTGTGTTTGCGATGAGAACGCGACAATATCGACAACATTCGAATAAGGGTGAAAATCCATGATTACTTAATGAATATTTCCAATGTTTTTTCATTTCGGACGCTTTTCATCATTAATACTACCACTAATATATCGTTTATTTGGAAGAGCAGTATACACAACTTCGTTTAAGTGAATAACAAACGGTGACACTAAAATTAAGCAACAGATATGTGGAAAAAAGTTGAAAGTGAAAACAAGTTATCTGTCAAATGTGAGATGCTGTGTAGTTATCAAGACTGAACAAATGACAAATCCTTTCACAAGAATAGCAAGCTCTAATGGGCCAGTCATCAAATGAACAGTTGTTTACACCGTATATAACAAACGTCGCGCTGAACCACCTCCTCGTGGTGCCGACTGGGCGGTTTCGGTGCAAACTTTGACTGGCAACTCCAGATAGGGCCAACCAATCTACCTGGTTTTAATCGTACTGGTTAAATTCGATCAAGACAATGAAATTACCGCCAGCACCTCCTTGCAGGCAACTACCAGTACACAGGATTGGCGAGCGGAGCATGCCTGTTCAGAATGTGGCCAGATTTGCAAGTCGAATGTTGGCTTGTCGGCACATACTCGTATGCATCGACGCAGGAAGTGGACACCCAGCCTGCCATAATCTTTGACTGTGCCAACTGTGACCGCAGTTTTCCCAACAAAATCGGTCTCAGTCAACAAAGAAGGCACGCACATCACGTCGAACGCAACCATGAGAAGCCCATATCTCAGCAAGAATCGGCTTCTCTTATCAGATGTGCCGATGCACTGGCTCCATCGTGCCCTACTCGACGCGAACTTCATCATCGGCTCCTGTCCTATTTCCCAGGTCACAGTTTGAAGAGCATTCGGACTCGTCTGTATGCGATGAACTGGCAGAGTAATACTGTCCCCGCTGCCAATCTCACAGACTAACACGACATCGGATATTGAGTCCTTCATCGCTTGACTGGCTTACCTGTTTGATTCAAACAGTGGTCACCCAACTGGAGTCCAGTGGCGAGGCTTTTGTTCACAGTGATGAACTACTACTACTATTGCCCGCAGTCTTCAAGCAGGTCTTTTCACAGTTCACCTATTTTCTTTTCAAATGTGAGACGCTGCGTAGTTAGCAACATTGAACAGTTGACAAGTCCTCTCACAAGAATAGCAAGCGTTAATGAGCCAGTAATCGGATGGAAAAACTATTTCCGGCGTAGAATTTTAAAAAAAAACACGAAAAATAACTTTAAAAAATAGATTAACGATCAGTCTGACGAAAGCAAAAGCTCTTTAAGGCACGGAAGTGCTATCACAGTCAAAGCTCACGCATCGGGACAGAAAAATGTCCTTCGTAATGAGACAACTGTCAGAGAGTTGGCAACAGTTACCACCAGGTTCCCCACATAAATGTGGCGTAGGTTTTGAGGGAACCTAGAACAGTCAGTAGACATAAATCCGTGACTGCGAAGGAGGGCAGCCCCAGTCGAGGAATAGCGTTACTTGAGGAAGGAAATATAATACAGCGAAAGGAGATGACCACAGATGAATGAGAAACATAGTTCACATCACAGCCAAATATATGGAGAACTGACTGAATAGCGGCATTTTGAGAGTCGGTCCCGTACTTCGCAATCTTGTCTGTCCAGGCAAATTGGCTTCGGTAATCATCCACTATACTGATGTCAAACACCACAGCTGCGCCGTCACGAACCACGATCACATCGGGTTTGATAAACGAGCTCGTGGTTGGTACTCGCAACTTCTCGAAGACTGTATAACCCAACTTGCACAGTCGCTTCGCCAGGTCTTTAGCCACACGGTTGTGTCGGGCACAACGCACGTCATGGGTGATCCAGCATGACTGTAGAATATGAGCACGGCTTTCCGGTTGGCCGCAGTTGCCACGGCTGAGAAGTGAGTGGTCACTTCGGCCACCTCGTGAATTTCGGACTTTAGTCCGCAACAGACTACATCTGAGCTGGATAGCACGAATAAAGATTCTGGGGAAGATGCGATCTGGGTTAAACAGCCAACGATTCGCGAGTGGAGAACGTCACACTTCCTGAAGACCACGGCCACCAAGTGAATGATAGCGTTTGTCCGTCCACACTGCATGGGCTTCCTCCTCATTCGTCACCACGACACCGTGAACGCGTACTGGGGTGTTCACTTCCCTCAAGATAGAGCCAAACGAATTATCTTTGATCACATTCTGCGGAACTTGACATTGACTAGAGAGCAGACTCTCCACTCGAGATTTGCCCAAACCACCCAAACGAATTGGGGTGTGGATGTAGCTGATTGGTGTGTCTTTAGGAAGGCGAAGCCACAGCCGAACAACCTGGCGAATCGTACAATCCATAGTTTTGAGCGTGTTACGATGGACTCGGTTCAACACTAAGGAGTGGTTCTTCTTCGGGATCAGATGATGTCTCATGAGTACAAGACGTTGGTATGGTTTCAAGGGCGCTTTGGTAGTTTCATCCAGCAACGTACGCAGTTGCAGACGGTGACTAGCTAATGCTTTACCCTTCATTATTTTTTGCCGACTTCTACTACTACTACTACCTATACCGCTGACAATTCTCACATCGGTAACTTAGTGGATTCCATTCAGTTTAAAAACTAAATCATGGTTCCTTCTTAGTTTAAATTTTCGTAAATTGATTCACATGACGTTGGCTGTTATCATGTCATAAACGAACACGGCGTCCATGTAATAACGCAGTTTGTCATGTCTGAAGTATCTTTTTAATGTGACTATCCATATTGGTATGAATTTTCAGATAGCCTATTATCCACACCCAGTCAACCATTCCACTTCAGATAGTTCCATTTCTAATACGATTCGTGCTTGTTTGCTTGCTTGTCTGTCTATCTATTTACGTCACGTGGTTAACAGGAGAGCTAGTATGCACAGGCCTGACACCAAACCTTACTATAGCGCCACGATGACGTCAAACGAACGAATGCGCTTTTAATAAAAACTGTGCGCACTGGCCTATGATACAGTGCTTACACAAACGCGTGCGTTCCATGGTTGACAGAATATTGGTTTATTCGCTATTCAGTTTGTTTAGCCTTTAATTCTGACAATTGCAGACGTCATAATTTGAAGACTTGGATAGATAGGTTGGTTTCGCTGATCTTGTGTTACCAGTCCTGTTTGTGCATAAAGGTTTGTATGTGATGACGTGTTTAGACATGGTCTCAAGATGTGTCTGGTTAAGAGGGCCGGTAAAATTTTACACAATAACACTAAGCGATTTACCTGTCTGTATTTATCGGAAGTAGCCATTTACATTCTAGATAATACTGAACCCGAAACTAAGCATTTCACTTACTATCGAGAACAAATGTAAAAAGATGGGACAAGATCAGTTATTAGTAGTGACTGCATATGCGTGTGTAAACACTTCAGTTTGTGATCGTGAAAACACGTAATCAAAATACCGTTCAACATGTTGGTGATTTCTGTTATTTCAACTTGGAGAGAAGTCCTAGTCGGGGGGGGGGTAATCGACTGGAGTAAGCAGAAAGTAACTGTGTCTCCTCTCTGGAGACGATCGGGCAACCTGATCACTACTCACATGTGAAATTGGTTGAGCGTTCACATATGATAAACATATGATAAACACTGTTGCCTCATGAAAAGCGTGGTCGGAGTTTTAGTATCGGCAGTTTCAAGGATAGGCTGTACTACTGATGAGCTCTAAGGTGAATGAAACTCTAGTCTAGTGCTTGTTCTTTTCGAAAGGGGCAGACAGGAATGTCTACGGGAATGCAAATCTGCGATCAATTGTGGGTGATGTTCAATCTATATTAAACTACGTAGTGACACAATTGTTCATCCTATTTTCACAATTATTCCAATTAAACTGTCTACTCAAACGTCAAGGTTGTGGTCCAAATCCTGTCGTCTGCTTCTTGTTACTTTAACAGTATTGTGTTTTTAATCAAGAAAATATAATTTTGAATGAATGCGCAAATCTTCAAAACAACAATGGACCTTCTCCTAGGATTTTCGTGTGTAGCGTGTGTTTGAAGCATTCCACCGCAATTAAGTACAGAAGATCGGGAAATGAGAAATAGACGGACGCCAGTTGAAGATGTACCGGTCACAAGGAAAAATTGAGGCAGAAGAATATAATGTTGAGACCGAGCAACCTTGTAAGTTCAACTCCTGAAAACGCTTAACAAAATGACATGACCAGCGTGGTTGCTGTGAGAGCGACTCTTGTCAGATGGTCAAAATGGATGACCGAGGAATAACTGGAGCAAGGTGATGGGGGTGCTCTGTTAACGTTTCATGGAAGCTTAATCTGTTGTGTATCACCAATGCATAGACTGCATGCTCATTGTATATACACTGCGTATGAAATCCTTTGTTTAGAAACGACCTACGAGTGGATACCCAGTGTCATTTAACATTGCAATAGAAACAAGTATAACATCTGTAGGGTATGCGGCGCGTTCATGTCGTATGAAGTATTTCTCGCTGTATAATAATCAACAACGTTTTACCTTTGTACAATAACTATACTACATCACTTTTGCTTACAGTTCAAATTAGTCAGTGACCTTGTAACACAACACACTGTATGAACACCATTCAGTTGTGATGATTGTTTACGCAATCTCTTGGTTATGTTGCAAGGATTTGTTACTCGAATGTTCATCTCTGTCATACTAGGCATTTAGTAAAAGTTCCGATCTCCCGCAATTCTACAACAACCATGCTTCACACCTCCTGATTTGCTGTTGTGGTCATCAAGCATATTTATGCACACCTTCTGTGAGTTCAAACCCTTAACATTTCTGACTTCAGTGACTTTTACAAAGCATTTGCCAATTTTGTTATCAGTGAGAGCCCAGTGAGAAAAAACTACCCTTAATGAAGCTATTCAGTGACTCACACTTGACGGTTACATATATTTGATATAACGTACGCCATCAACATAATACTGACCCGGCTGGATATGATTATTTAAGTCAAGAACTAACTCTAGGAACAAGCTGGAGAAAAAGTAACCATTACTAGTGGTAATTCTCAGAATGCGACAGCAGGTGTCGTTTCGGGAAAAAAGGAAGCAGGGTGTTTGCAACGACTCGCGCATTTGAGAGCGAAGGCGATCAAATAGTGCATCTTTAGGTGGTTTTACACGGGAGTAGCTGATATATAATGGAAGACATTGCTGGATCTTCTCGTGTACTTGCCGAAATATATTCAGGCAACCACATATTGTGGTCAAGCAATCATCGCTGGCGGTTAATCTCATCTGATCGGATGCATTTTTACTATATGTTAGAATAGAAATGGTTGTTTTTTTGTTCGTAGATAAATACGGGTGTAATACTGTTTCACCTTACTCCTGAACATACGTACAAAGGGTTTATTATCATATGTGGGTTATCTCCTCAGTACTTAGTAAGTGTATTCTTTAAATGTGACAATGTGGAGTACTTTATGGCCTTCCGATTTGCATACATCAATGGTTAGTATCCTGATCATAGTCAGTAAACAGTTGTGGAACAGTAGACGACCTTATTTGTGCACATAACTAGATTGGTTGTAGGCTTGATTCTGATATATTCGTCACACCCACTGACCAATACTACTATTTCTAATATTACTTTATATATTTTAGAATATTTCTTCTAAAAATGAGCTTATATGACTGTAAGACTTATCGTAAGACTCATTCACGATTACATCTTTATGTTAGCTTTAACCCGGACAGTTTGACTAACAACGTGTTGCCACATATTTACCTACCTCTGTCTACTTTAAGATCATTCTGTTCAGTTAGTCATCTCTTTTGAAGTTGTTCTGGTTTCTCGTTCTACTCTATATGGGTACCGTGTTATTTGAGTTTAAAAGTTCACTTTGGGCTTGCATCCTCTGAGTCGATCTGCTTCAGTGAAGTGTAATTAGTATTTTAACTACGGAATCCAGGAAGTGCAACAGATATCTTTATCATAGAAAAATAAATAACTCCCTGAAAGTAGAACGCAACAGATTGATATTTAACTGATGTCGCCGAACGACAAGTATAAGACAAATACAAGAATAAATAATGTGTGATTCTGCTGAGATAGCGTAGCAGGTTTTGGATTGGGGTTATGAAGGGAGAGTTAGGGAAACCGGTGCCGTATATCGTATTTCTTAAAAATTTCCCACGCTCCGTTTTGCTTTGTTCTTGGTAGTTATTTTCACTGTCGACTGATGTGAGGCTGAGAGCGATGCTGTATGGAGATTGGCTATAGGCACTACCCATCATACACTGCAGTAGAGTGTTTATTGATTACATGCTCGATCAGTCTCACTTCTCCATTGGGTGGCATGCCTGGCTAGGTCTGGTGGTCCCCCCATCCGCCTAAATATGTGACTGCATAGGACATGCAAGTAGTTGATCGTACCAGAACCTTTCTTGTTTTAGAGCTGTTTGTGAACTGTCTTTCGGCCTCTTTCAATGTGGTATCTATGGAACCAAATGTTACCGGATAAGTCACAGCTTTTGTTCGGGTTTTAAGTTGAGGAAAGCTACCTTCTTAATACTGATGTTTCCAGTCTTCCCTTGGTAGTCGATGGTTTACTTTGCAGTTGGAGAGCATACTGAACAACTTCCAAAACTGGGCATCAGTTGTAAGCGTGTGTATACATGGTATGAGCTGCTTCAAGAGAAAAACCAACACTACACTGCCGGCACCGTAAACGGGGTTGAATATCGTTGTTTTATTTTCGCATATCTCATATTGAGTGCTCAGGAGTGAATAATTTCGCAGGTCAGACGTCTTTGGTAATCACAGCTGTCAATACTGGGATAATCCAAAAAATGAACATTCCTAGGCCGTTTTCCCTAGAGAGTCGAAACGTTCTGATATTCATAAAGTACTTCGACGACGTGACGAAAGAGATTCTTATCAGGACCGAACGGGGGAAATTGTCTGTCCTGCGCAGGTTGGTGAAGTGCAGACCGAAGGTGTTGCTGAATGAACCGTAGTGATGCTCTATGAATCGGAGCAAGCCACGGTAAAGAAAGTGCCTGTGATTAGCTTCAGTTTTATAAGCGACCACCGAGATGCGATGCAACGGTTCAAAGCGCCCCAGTTTGAACAAGAAGTGCAGCACTTAGTGTCCGTTATCGGTCTGTGAGATTCATCAGCCACTGTACCGACTGGAATAGATCAAGATTACAGGCGGCAGTCGCTGGTATATTAATTTACCGAAGGCTTCCCGACGGCTTCTCACATGCAAGTCCCTACTGCTTTGTTTAATCTTCGGATGATCTCGCAAAGTGATGAAGAAGTTGTGAGCTACATCAATGGCCTCGGCGGATATTAATAGCAGTGACAACAGGAAAAGGCTGAAGTACATGTGGGAGGCATTGGTGCAGCTGGTAGGGAATGTATATGCATCAATGGCGAAATCACAGTGAACGATAAATAAGAAAGTACTTTCACCGGTGATAATAAAGTACACTGACAATTTCAGGGAATATAAAATAAGACACTGCACGACGTTTTTAAGTAATCTAGGTAATAATGGAGGCTGATTAGAAGGAAACTATAAGAACAAATGTTTTGTCGACAGAACGGTAAAACAATGACACGAGATTAGCTAGATGTGCTCAGAAAGCCCAACGAAAATGTATATTAATCGAAAGAGCGTAAATTACTCTAAAATGCAATATATAATGCTTGTGCCCACTAAGCACCAATTGGATAGTCCGCATTGAAGAATGAACCTGTGGTGTGTTCACACATCTGTTAAGGGGCGGATAATTATGTGTTCTGACGCTCAATGAAAGTGTATTAGAACAGTATGAAACTCACCTGTGTGCAGTAAGCAGTTCCATCGCTATCTTCGTTAAACTTACATTTAGGGGATTCCAAATATTTCCAAAACGAGTAATGGGTCATAACTGTTTAACATTCTAATCTACCCAAATAATTTGCGAAGTATTAAATGCACCATTGTGAGTTCTTGAGTCTTCTCTATAATGCCTTACATTGTGCATTTAATTGTCCACAAACTAATGTAGCCGAGCCGTTGTTTATCCATACGCAAGTTGGTTAACAAGAATTCTGGCCTTCCTTTACTCACCCAACTGTTTTCGTGGTGGATAGGTGAGCACGGCATAAAATCAATAGATTCTAACTTTAGTTTCAATGATGTAGTTGCATTTTTCTTTCAACTATTCCATGTAAACACCTAAATATGGACATTTTTGGCATTCAATCATTAGTTGTGGACGGTTTCATTTTCTACAGTCTGTCACCAGTATGATTCGTGAGTTTTCTAGTAGACAGACCGAATTTTAAGGACATTCATGTGGAACAACTGGCTGTTCACTTAACTTTCTAGGGAAGGACATTTTAGATATTCCAATGTAAAGGGAAGAAAGTGCTCCGGGCGTTTACGCAAGTCTGAAGCGACGTGAAACTAGCATATTTGACCGACTACATCCATCAGAACACCCGTAGTGTTAGCCAAAATTACCGTCACATAAATCACTTACTGAGACTATGTACTCAACACAGACACTTGACTTGTAGACAACTTTCGGTCACTGTCCATGTGTGCCCAAGCAGGAAAATACTACCACAGTCTACTGCGAAACCATCGGCCGGTAATGATTACAAAGACAATCTGGGTGCACATCATCACGAAACAGTGCCAAGTTTCCAGTAAGTTCGATCATTCGATTCACTCTGCTTGAAGAGAATCTGTAATTCGATTTACTACTTACCAGTCATTCTGGTAGTCACTTCAGCTAATTTCACTTACTGTATCTCGTGACTATGAAGTGAATTTCTTATGTAAACAAAGTTTTCCTCAGTTATAACATCGGTTTGTGTTCAACGTCGTATTTCTCCACAATCGATGTGTTGGTACAAGCGTGATTCCCCATCGAGTACACAGTACTTCGGTTGGTATCTGGATTTGTTGTCGTCTCACGGTGATACATTTATTTAATTATAGTGATGTTCGGTGTAAATGTTTTAATGACTGTTTTGGTTCCGCTCACGTTGCGGCTGGAAAAATATTGCTATCTACATTCACTCTTTTCAACCTCATCCGGATGCAAATATATTTAATATAACTTACAATGTCAGGATTATTCTGATACCCCAACTTAATTCAATCTCCACACAGATTTAATCCTATTATTTATGACTTAAACGCAAAGCTGAATTTTGAATTATTTTCACCAACGGTTATTTATCCCGACTGTCTAATATGCTCTCATATGTTTTATCATGTAACTACGTATCTTTAGGTTTCTTCTGATAATCCTTGGGTTAAGTATGTTCACTGGTGAAGGTTCATTTCTCGAAATGCGTGACAACAGAATTTTTTTTAGACAACACTTATGACGACGGATTAATACTACACTGCTTGGGAACTATTCAGATGTTACTTATCAATAGATCGAACCAAATCAACTTGCATAAGTTCAATGAACTTTTTGGCAAGGTAGAAATTTCTTTAACTCGTGAACATTCGGTCCATTTGTTTACCACATGAATGAAACTGATATTCTGCCAATTTACTCTATTTTCCACTTGTCTCACCGATCCGGATGATACCTAGGTAAACTGATGAGTTAATACAAAATGCTTTCGTCTACCATTTTTGTTTTTCTAACCGTTTTGTTCAAACTTCTGAAGGGAATGAACAGTTTTAAATTTTTAAAGCGACGAATTCCCGTTGAAACTAGCAAGTTTTGCGTAGTATGGCCAGCTTGAGATGCAAGATTGTTCGTGAACTAGTCAATACATCGTATTTTAGTGAACGCACACATGACGGTCGATATTTATATCACTTTTTGCGGCTGTTAAAAAAGAACAAGCTGAAGGTGACCAACAATAACCTCAGACGCATTGCAACTGCACATATCGAAATTGCACAAATGCGACTGGTGAATTTGCATCAAACGCACTGCTGTTTTCTTTCCACTGTAGAAAACTTGTCATTATGCGGTCGTATTGTGTTTACACAATTCTGTAAGGCGACTGCGGATCGTACAATCACGTAAGAGACCAGCTGAAGAACCAGTTCCATTGAACCTCGGTAAGTATGTTTTGAAATGCTCTTCAGTACATTTAAATTGGTTGCATCCAGAAAACTTAGCTTCGGGTATGGATTATAGAATACCATCACATAGGTCTAATCGTTTGAGAACCTCATTGACCTATCGCCAGATCTTCAGCTAGCTGCTTCTGACAACCTAGACTGGCTTAAAACCAAATTCACTGATATAGCTAATGGATTTATCATGACTCCGATCAACAATCGGTGTGCATTCACAAAGCAACACCTGCAGTTATTAGGGGAACTTCAATCGAAAAATGTAGTACTACTTAAGCCAGATAAAGGCTCCGGCGCAGTCATTTTAGACAAAGACGCGTATGTGCAGAGAATGCTTTCAATATTAGAGGATCAAACGAAGTTTCAGCAAATAGACACAGTAAATAATATCACTGAAATAGAAGGCCGCATATGAAGGCATCTTCAACTTCTTTTACAACTAAGCATAATTGACGACATGATGTAAAAACCTCTTAAACTCTATGGGTCATCGACACCTCAGCTCTACGGCCTCTCTAAGACACACAAGTCTAGAATATGCGGCCTAGGCCTATTCTGGCGGTGACTAATTCTCCATACCACTTGTGCAAACAATTATCGATTTCATTGCAGATGTCTTAGTCACATAGTTATGAGTTTTCCTGAGATCGTCAGTTTTGAAATGCCTAATTAATTCCTACCATGTTCCGTTAATGAAGAACGCTATGGAATGAAAATTATGGCTTGAACTCTGAATGAATGAAGGCAGATCGAATACAGAAACAATTTTAAATTCGGTCTACTTAAAGATTTGTTCCGGAATGCGCGACCACGATGTTAGTAATCGGGAAGTGTAAACCACTGGAACACTTGTGAGGAAAGCTATGGAATGGATATTTTGTTAATCATTTATCTGCGTTGATCATGAACAACGTGGAGTTGGATTTGTTAACCTAGACATGCGAGGGGGAGTCAAAAAGTAATGCCATGTATTATACATCAAAATAAAGCTGGTCCTCTGTGGATCACATCCCTACTTCTCAAAATAGTCACCGTTAC
>JTDE01000239.1:187107-216745 GCA_014338405.1 Paragonimus skrjabini miyazakii
GTCACTGGAATAATGTTTGCCTCTCAAACCCTCTTTCATGGGGCCGAAGAGGTGATGATCTGAAGGCGCTAAATCTGGTGAGTATGGAGGATGCCATAAAGTTGTCCACCCGAATGAGGCGATTGTCCCCCTTGTCCTGATGTTTGTGTGTGGTCGAGCATTGTCTTGCAGAAGGAGGACTTTGCGGATTGGCAAATCGGGTCTCACTCATTGGATTCTTGCTCTGAGCCTCATCATGGTCTCGATGTAGGCGTCAGAGTTTATTGTTTCTCCTCTAGGCAAGAAGTCAAGCATAATGACACCTTGAGCATCCCAAAAGACAGTCGCCACGATTTTTCCAGCTGACTTTTGCGTCTTGAACTTTTTTGGTTCCCATCTTTTCATCCTTCAAACGACGAACTCACCTGCATACATTGCTATAATCTACAGTATTGTCCTCAAACACAGTTGTTAATCGTCTGCGAATGTTCACGGGGGTTTCCCCTTCAGCAACAAGGAATTCAATCACTTTGACGCAACTCTACGGGGGCAGCCATTTTGAATTTTCCTTGTGAGTCTAAAAATATGAAAAGTAAGAAACAAACTATTACATAACGTGAATGATATAATCATTTATAACTGGGAAAAAAGTCAGGTAATTTTATGAAAAACTTCGCCAGAACTAAAAACATTGGCATTACTTCTTGACTTCCCCTCGTAACTCATAGTTGATCGCAGATTTTGAGCTCAGACAAAAATCGGAGAGGTATAGTTGACTTGAGTCTGGTTTTTGTTAGAGCTTAACAGTTGTGTACATCCTTGTCATGGGTAGTTTGTGAACAACGATCCACTTTCTCAAGAGGTATCCGTGTTAACCCCATATTTGTGTACTAATCCATGAATTAGAAACTTGTATGACGTCATCGTTATTTTAGACGTAACTAATTATTAAATAAGGTGTCAATATGACTGGCACGTCGTTCTAGTTTGTCACGTGCAGAACTGCTACTTATCGAAGAAACTTTCACCGTGACCCAATTCACATCCGGTTCCGCTGTCTACCGCTGACAATGTAGGTACAGCGAGATGGAACAGTAATCCAGACAAACATCCGTCATATGATGACGTAATTAGAGTCTCGTGTCTGACCGCATCAAACGACGTCATTCGCTTATATTTTAAACTGAACGCACACTCAGGAAAGGCATCCCAGTGTATACTGTGGTGGTCGACGTGACATAGTTTGATCGACGAGTAACTGCCTGAACATGTGCAAGTTTCCTCGTCTCAATCACACTTCAGTCAAGAATATAAGAGATCCTAGCTCACACATGCATTTCAACTTAAGTATGAATAACTGCAGGAAATGAAACTCATCTAATCGATTGTGTATGTATCCTGATTTATTTTCCCTTAGTCTTTTGATACCACAACGATTACGATCATAGAGTCTGGTTTTATGTATACAACTACTGTATGGCGTCCATCTCAATTCCTCTTCAGATAGGATAGCAGAAAAGTAAAACTGGATAGTGAGATTTAGAAGCAAGTCAAACCGATACTTATTTTATTAGTTTATGAGTAATGACACATTGAGACGAAGTTGAATGAGTCTGAGTAATGAAGGAGGCATTTTTGAATAGGGTTATAGACGTTAGACAGGACAGCACAATATTATGTGTGAACGTAGCTACTAGGTAGTTTAACCGTGGAAATGGTCAAGTTGTCACACTATGAAGACGTATATCACATTAGAAGAGTATTATACACCGAAATATTATTATCCCTATTCCCCCAAATTACTACAGGTAACACCACTAGTTTAACCGTATTCACGGATGTGTTCATTTAGGCTCAAAGGGTTTGTCCCCTTTTTCAAATTGAATAGCATATAGAGAACACGAATTTTCTGAGATGATTTCTTTCGTCACTAGGAATTCAGCTCAGACCGGATAGAACCGAAGTGGTTTCGTCGTTCAATGTGATTACAACATGCACCCAGGAGAAACTGCTCAAATTTACTAAGGCCTTTTTAATTACTGGCTACAACCTTCCACTGTATACTTAAAAGAACTTAGTAGTTACGCTTGCTTTCTTTTTCCGACCAGGATCAAGGTAGCTTTCGGAAGCCACAGGCCATTATTCGTTTTCGGTTACCTGTTGGTTTACTCAGTTGTCTGTGTTACACTATTACGATTAAAAAGAACGCATAAAGTGAGTTTATCTCGTGAATTTCGTGTTATTTTTATGTTATTCTGGTTGGTGTAACTGGAATCCTTCGACGGTGGATTCTTCCACACGGTTACAGAGTCCCAGGCGTTCCGCCTGGCTGAGTAACTACGCTAAGGCGGTTGATGACCGACTGAAAATCAAGCGTCTTTAATATCAACTTTTAGTTTTCCGTTGTCGTTTAAACCATGATGTCTCTTTTATCACTTTTTAGACGGATCTGTTGGCATGGCGTCTCAATATCGATTGGTCCACTTGTTCCCTGTAGGGTATAGCGCTTTCGGATCATTTCTAATACCCAGGTCGACTAATTGTAGTTGTAGTCTCCGGCTTAGTACATTTTGCTACTTGTTATAAGCTCCAGATAGTAAGTCCATGTTTCCGGTTGTTGCTGTATCGTAGTGCTTTTAATCAGTTGTACTGTTTCCCGTAGCGGTATGACATACACCGGTGTCTTCGACCTTCAGTTGAAAGTGCCGTCCGCTGGCGATTCCTTTTCTGCAGCGCAAGAGTCTAGCGTTAAACTGTAGAATACTCCAGATATTATGTCCTTGCTCTTTCATTTTAGTCTTCGGAGGGGTATGTGATAGTATTTACAAAACGCTTCAGAGAACCGTCAGCTTATGAGTAGTACGGTGGAGAGAAGACGTGCAGAGTGACAACTTTTCATCCACAGAATGCTGTACATGTGTCAGCGAATATTTAGCCATGTTATTCGTTAGGCAAACTCTAACGTTAGAAAGTAGTGTATAAATGCTGTAAAGACAATATTGTTATACTCTAACTGGATGGGTCGTTGGAAATACTTTGACACATTTGGCGAGTGCGATGGCTACGAGCAAATTGCTTGTAAGTCAGTAGGTACAGTCAAGTTCAGACGTGGACAATGCCAAGATTTCTGCAACACTGACCAAAACTGCGAGGCACACTTGGTCGGCGATTTGGCATTTGCTAGTAAACTGTAGCAATTTCCAATCCAGCATGCGCTTGGAGCAATTATAGGTAACTTTGTATTATAGCTTTCACGTGGTTAATCCTTGAGTGCCCGGAGTGGAACAATCTGACTAGGCATGTGCGAAGTTCTTGTGGGTTTATCACCCAGTTCGCAACCATGAAACAAGAGTTCATGACTAAAGGCAATTACCGGTGGTTGAGGTGTTGTCGTCAATCACCATCTAGTTTATTCTGCCTGGTTTGTCATCACTTGCTGAATGGGTACAAGTCACAATTTGTAATAGTGTGGTGCTACTGAATTATTCTGTTATTCCACCCATGAGGTATGCTAGGTGATGTTCACAACAAAATCGGTTTCACCGGAACAAGTGAAAGAGTGCATACAGAACATGGCTGTATAAGTGAGCATGTTATATTTGACGCGTATACACAGAATTGCATTGCAGACAAAATGAACGCATAGTTTGGTGGCATGAAATATTTTACTAACCGCGGTTTACTTGATGGTTTCAGCCGACGTTGTTGTCTTTGGAGTGAAAGGTAATATGCAAAACTTTTTGTCTTCCATCCACTGATCACTTGGTTCGTCCTGATTTTGTATCGCATCGTCTTCAAACTTTTACGGGAATCCATTTTGCATGAATATTGTGCATATGGAAGTCAGTTAGTTGGCAATGGTATGTTCTGTTATGTTTTCATACGGTTGTATCCGTCAGGTAAGTCACGAGATTTATTTTCTAAATAAGTGTCTCAAGAACTGTCGAAGTGAACAAGTATCCTGACGTGTATTATGTGCATAACAGGACCATGTGGACAACGACGTAAGCAGACATCCAGACATTTCAGCTTGCTATACAAGTCAGTCTGCAAGGAAAACTGAAAGTTTTAGGGCATATATTTAAAAGTATATAAGTTAACAGTGGGAATTACAATAAAATCAAATACACAATGAATATCCTTATGACACATCTTATATAAATCGCACTGATTAATTGATGGGCAAGTTTTAATTTCACCATGAAAATGCTTGCCAGCAGTGATCATGACAAAAATCCCATCACGACGTATTATTTTACTGATGCGTAGTAGGGGATTTTGATTTTCATATAGATTGAACATCACCCACAATTGATCGCAGCTGTCGCATTCCCATAGACTTTCCAGTCGGCCCATTTCGAAAAGAAGCACTAATGTTTAAGACTCGAGTTTTGCTCTCATTAGAGCTCGTCAGTAGTACATATCATCACCACTGCCGGGACTTGTTCTTTTCTGAATAAACAAAATACTCTTCCAGGAGACAATGGACAATTCCAGGCGGCCATGGCGAATGTACGTTCAGGTCGCCCGATGCAAACTTCTCAGTTTGATTTCTACAGGGTCATTTGACAAGAATGCTGAATGTTAGTAAACATGAGACCTTGAAGGAATGGAAATGTTACACCATTATAGATCGTATACGATAAATCACTACGTTATTCAAGTTCTGTTTTCCAGTATGTAACTATTTTGTTGCCACCGAAACAGCTGTGGTTGACATTCTGAATGGTTGAAACGACTTTCCTCGTCACGACTTCAGACGAAGAAGATAGTAGAAGGACCATGTACGACCTGTGTCCAGACAATTGTCGATGCGTCCTCACGAGTGTACACAATAGACCGTTCATACACCATCGTAGGCAAGCAAATGAAACAGGCTTGTAAGCCTAAATATCCGGGTCCACAGTCATTGTGGCTACCGTGTAACGGCAACCCTACAAACAGTTGTTCCTAGACGCATAACACTAGGGTGAACGTTTAAACAGCGACGAATTCAGCAAGGCTCAGTGTTTGGCGGTGCGACATTAAAAGCAATATAGGAAATGCGATAGTCCGAACATATTGGAATGTGAAGTACAGTAGACAATATATGTATGCATATATGTATTCAACAGTCAACTCTCTAATTTGTACGATCTGTTACTTGACTCTCTTAGAGATACGCTTTGTGACTCGGTGACAGTCGGCGTTTAGTCCTGTCTGTGTAGGAGGCGCCACATTCACAACGGTGTGAGTATCTAACACTGGACCTGCCTATCTCAAGTATAAGCTAGTTCCTATAGGCCGCTGAAATCCGAAATGTCTATACCAGAAATAATTTTACAACTTCCGGTTATGCTACTAACCAAACAACGCCGACCTAGCTAAATACCCTATCAACATTGCAAGGTACATCGTGGAAGCAGATCATATTGTTAATTCCGTCAGCACACTTTAAGTGATACTGTGCAATCGGAAATCAAAATTGTATTGATCTGATGATTAAATATCGAAAACATTTGTTCGCCACGTCTTTCTCTTACAAACTTAATTGGTACCACGACAACCCGATATGTTTCCCCATCCGCTTTGGTAAACAAAACACTGGCTGATTAACTGAGATAAGCAATGCTATCCCAATAGCGAAAGAAGACATCGGGCATATCTCGCGGTTGCTACTAGCAACTAGCAGTGTCACTCAGTTTGTTCACAATTCTGACATGCCGTATTGTTCCGTTCCTCACCTAAGCTGTCAGTTCAGTTGTAGTCACGGTGACGACGGTAGCAGCAGTATAGATTGACACCCGCAACAAAGAATGTCTGAAGATGTGCCTAAGTGGTCGGTGCGCACGATGACGTAACAGAACGGATGAGCCAAAATCCTACCTCGTCCATTGCAAAACACATGATGGAAGAAGGTCAGATTGTTGATTTCGTCAACTCACTTGACGTGTTATTGTGCATTCGGAATCCAAAACTGCTAGCCTGCTCAAAGGCAGTGTTAATTAATACTCTGCGTTCTGCCTTATGCGTGTACAAACTGTTGGATCAGACCGTTTGTCTGCCTTGGGACTGCTGTCAGTACATCTTTCATGTAAAGCTCAGTAGTCAACCGTTTCTAGTGTCGCTTCTATCCACACGTCCTAAAAATTCTGATGTTTTTGCGTTGGTGACTGAAAAGAATAAACGAAACGTTAACTTTTCACTATGTATATCCTCTTTCGACATCAGTGTACTGGATCATTGAAACGCAATAACACAGTGAACAAGATTACCATGACCAAGTTATGAAATTCCCAACGTGATCCCCTCTGTAAATTAAAGCCGGACTTTTTCGACTGACTGTGTAGCAGTTAGCTCGCCTTAAAACGAAGCAAGCAACTGAAGAGTACGAGGAACCAACTGAGAGTGTAGGAGGTTCAGTTGCGTCAAACAAAGTCATACACATAAAACCTCAAAGATCTGCTGTAAAACAAAGGCAAACGTGTCACACATGCGTGCGACGAAATCCCCTATTCATGCGAAAAGCATCGCGTGAAACATTCGTTTAAGTACCAAACATCCCTTGAGCAGCATCATCAACTCGTATAGCCAGATAGGCGCAGCTTCTTATCCTGAAACTGTCATACAGTGTGGCTAACTAGTTTACCAGAAGTATATTCTCGGTCAGAAAAATAATCCTTGCCAAGTAGTCGCTAGTACCGCGGTGCTTATCCCAGCTCACAACACCATTTGAACAAATGAAAACTCTTATTTCGGAGATTACCGACAAGAATCGACTGTTTGTTCCCTTCAGAAGTGTGAACAACACCGTGAGAACACGAAAACTGGTAGATGCAAGCATTTCGTATGGACTCGTCAGTATCAAATTTACAACAACAAGAAACGTTTTTTTATATCGAACAGTTTAAGGGTGGGTTAGGTGGACAGTAGATTGATGTGTTAGGAAAGGTCACTAAGTCCAGGGCAGGGTGAAGTTCACGAACAATTGTTTCTGAACACACAGAGCCGGCTTCAGTCGATTGATTGCGACGGCCTCAGCAAACCGCAAGAATCTTGAACTGGGATGACGTAACAAGATTCTGAATGTACAAGCCGGATCGATGACGTAACCAGTGGTCAGGATGTCTTGCGGTTGCGTACGCTGGTTGTTTGCATGTTTCAACAGCATTGCCGTTCTTCGGTAATACTGAGTTCTGCACCCATTTAGGCAAATGTTCCTTCACTCTGGAAATCAAGCATCTCTCGTTTCTGCCTACGTAACCTTCTTTGTAGTTGGCTCAGTATAAACTACAGCAACTTAAGCCATTAAAGCTAGCTTCAGACTGTACAATTAACTCGGGGAAATGTAAATCTACATTTTGGTATACATGAGCGGTTTAATCAGTCATGGAGTTGTATCAACTATTCCACAGGTTACCTATATAAACTGGACCAACTAGAGGAAGGTAGAATTCCAGTCATAGGTACGGGAAGAAAGCGCAGTAAGAAGTTGATCCCAATGGCTCGTATACAACGACAACCATCAGTAAATATCCTGTAAAAACTTTTCAAAATAAAATTCGAAAATAAATTTTCTAGTAACACGAACAAACGATAAAATCAGGAGGAGTGTGCCATGAGGCAACCCAGTGAATTAATGCATCATCAGTTATATCGAAAACTCTAAAGAATGGGCATGAAATGATTGAGACAAACAGCACACTATGATATGAGTTATTTATTTTGCTCTAATGAAGGACTCACAGTTTTAAGTGCCATATGTTTACTGGTAGAAGTTTGTGGGAATACACTGGTGTTGTGAACCAAGAAAACGAATGGCAAAGAGGTTGTTCATTTGGAAAACCAACACATGGGGTATATAATTCAACACCAGAATTATCAAACATTCATCTGTATATAACATTGATTCAATGAAGTCAGAGTTGTTGCGGCTACCAAAGCACAGTCCATGTATGGAAAAGTAACCAATTCATGCCAAAGTGCATCCCAATGTTTCTTCTTGTATTTCCCCTCGTTACTTTACTATCCGACTACATGCTCGTGCGTGACTACTGAGGAGTAGTGTGAGTAGTATGATGCAATAGCTTGTCCTCAATACACTAGTACCGTGGTTGTCACCACCGGGTAGGCATGTATGGGGGATGAGTCCCAACTGCAACTTCTGCTCAATTAATTGCTGGTGCATAAGACCATATTAATTCGCTTAGGATTTGCATGCACCGAGCTCCTCCATTTCAGCGCCGTTCGTGGAATGGCGCATACGATTAAGCGCATTCGGAGGGGAGGTGCAGATCTCATAACCTTCTGAGTGAATTTCAAGAACAGCTATTGTGGTGTATAGATTACTTATTACTGTACTCATAAAATTAATGGGAAATTAAGTCATAGATAAACACGCTAATATTTAGTTAGTAAGTTATAAGTGAACTTGTGGATAGAGGTCTATGTAACACACTTTACGGAATGTGAGACAACCCAAATTTTCTAACAAAGATTAACAGAATGGAGTGTCAGATGTATACATACATGTAGGATTATTAGAAATGATAGGTCAGTTCGTAGTGTCTGTCAACATGAAATTCAACGTTATGTTGTCGGATGATAAACGCTATTCTGAATCGTCGAAACTGCTGCGGTGGGGCTTACATGGAATACGTGTGAACATAACGGCTGAAGCAGATATAGCCTAAAACTCTTCATTGCATCTTAATTAGTTTGTCATTGTGATTGATTGTCCGAAGTTGAAATAGCGTCACCTTTTGGAACCTACTAACATGCAGTCTGTGGCAGTGAAATACAAGTTGATGTCACATTACGTCAATGTAGTGCACGTGTCAATCAACGATGTATAAATAAACAGTTGAAGCGATATAGTCACAGTGCAGTTCAGTCATTGATTTCTGCCTACTGATCATTCTGGGTTCTCTTTAAATTTGTGGCACATTTAAACGAGGAAAATGGCGCCGGCTGTTTCCACTTATCTGATGGTTGTCTCACTATAAAGGACAACTTTCTGTTCCGATGTGTGAGCCTTGGCCGTGTTAGTATTGTGGTGCTTTGAAGAGGGCTTGTTTTTGCGAGACCACTATTTTTTTTACTGTTAATATATATTTCGAAATATTTTCATCTGATGGCTATAAATTTATCCATTAAGTCGTTTATTTTGAAGAGCAACATATACATTTTTGTTCAAGAGAAGAACAGAGGGTGACACCAAAATTAAGCAACAGATATATAAACAGGTGGATGTGAAAACAAGCTGTTTGTCGAATGTGGAGCACTGCATAGTTAGCAATACTGGACAGTTGACAAGTTCTTTCATGAGAGTAGCAAGCGCTAATAATCCAGTCATCAAATGAAAAGTTATTTGGGCAATATGTAACAAACGAATTTTTAAAAAAAGGAAAAAGTAGATTACTACTGAGTAGTAGTAGACACGAAAAACAAAAAAGAGAATAAGATAAACAGTCAGCCCCACACAATCAAAAGCTGTCCATGGCACAAGATTGTTATCACAGTCAAGGCTCATCTCTTGCTATTCCCAGATAAAAAGGCTTTTTCCATCTCTTACGATTGTTCGACCAAGTAGTGCTCACGGTCTTTGCGCAAGCTTTTAGTCAGCCTGCGTTTAAGTTCTCGACGGTCGTCATCATATTCAGAACCAGGAGGGATCGAGCGACGCTTGTTCATGAGGTTTATCGACGTGATGGAAATCTAGTTATTTCGCAACTGGACAGCTCCTTCGGAACATACCTGTTCACAGCATGCTTTCATTTCTTTGGCGATTTGTTCCCAGTGTTCGTTGGGATCACTCACCTGGCTCGAACTGGGCAACTTGTCCACCAACGCCTTCTGGTAAGCGTTCTTTACACCCCCATCGCTTGAATGCCAGTGAAGTACCTTGCATTTACGAACATATGTCCTCTGGGCAAATGACAAAACGAAACGGGCACGCACAACAGCATGGCCCGAGTCCAGGTGGTTGCTCCAAAAGGCACGACAGTCCTTAACACAGTGGCGCCACCTGTAACTAACTGCTATAAGATCCAACTGTGTCCACGACTGAGAAGGAAATGGAGGTCTCTAGGTAACACAGTGCTTCTTCCTGTGTTGGAATGTGGTGTTCGAAATATACAAACCATGGGATGCACACAGTTGCAGCAATCTTTCGCCATTGTCGGTACGTTGTGCCCGAACATCAAACATAACTTCTAGCCGCTTCTCATCCGGAGAAATACGACCAAGCTTAGCATTGAAATCGCCCGCTAGTATGATGATGTCTGAGTGTTTAGTTTGCGTCAGAAGGTCAAAGAGGGCGTCATAGAACGCATCCTTGGTAGCAGCCGAACAGCTGTCCGTCGGAGCGTACGCCGATATAATGAATACACAACGTCTTTCTGATTTGCGTCGACAGACTTTTACTGATGTATTGAGTCTGACAGCGCACAAACGACTGTTCACTGGGATCCAATCGAGTAAGCATTGCTCCGCTCTGGAACTCAGTGCGATTCCCACTCCAGCTTGACCGCGAGATTCAGCTTCAGCGTTACCAGAAACCCTGAGATAGAAGCGCTTAGGTCGACAGTTATCTAGAGGTGAGCTAAAATGGATAACCTTGCTAGAATCGTAGACTCGCGTCTCTGACATCCAGCACACATCAAGTTCCAGACTTGAAAGAGCACTAGCCAGAGCAGCTTACTGACAGACATGTCGGATAGTGCGGAGCTTAAAAGCGCCAATATTTACCAGTTGTCTTGGCCTCAGAAAACAATTATTGCCCGAAGGCATATGGAAGGCAGAAGGAATAGGGGGTAAAACAATAGGAGAAAGTCGAGATCGGTTAGTAATGTCACTGTCGAGCGAACGATAACTTCTGATACTTTCCGGTCGTTTATGCCGCGGAAGGGGGTTGACTTGAAGTACCCCACCCCGAGTCTCTGACTCAAAAGTCTGACCTGCGAGACAACAGGATATAGGGTTTTCTTGGGGGACCCCACCCGGAGCCAATGACTCAAGAGTCTGACTCACTTGGCATTGAGGGGCTGCATGGCCCGAGGGCGCATTGAATAAGACAATGATGTCTCATTCTGAGCACTGCTGCGCGCAGTGAATGTACTTGAAGCTACATCAGGCTACTGATGGGTAAAAAATGTTTTTCGACCTTATTTGATAATACGCCGGCGGTCACGGTCAACCGTTGGGCGATCGGATTGCTCTTTGTTTGAGGGTAACTTTGCAAACCCCCTTCTTCCTGATACGGAATACGGCAGTGCGCAACAGTAAAGATAGCTCCGCTGTATGCCCATAGGACAGTGCCTCACTATCTAAGCACTCCTACGCGGTCAGTAGTGTGATATACAACCTTATGAGTGTAACTGCTTTTCGTCTGACTGCTCCCCTTTGGCCTGTCTGACAAGGTTGCACCTGGATGGACCGGAGTCCTAGTCAGCAAAGCCCGCCGGATCAAAACAGTACACAAGCCCGACCACCTCGCCAAGGTAGCAGTACAGGTCGGGAGTTGGGTCGTTCGGGTCGCAGAAGTTCAAAGCCCTGATGTGGCTTCCAGGGCGCTTAGGTAGTTTCGTTCAGTATCGTAGGAAGTTGCAGACGGTGATTGGTGAACGCTTTATCTTTCCAGGTGAACGGGATACCCCGATAGGTCACCGTGTCGGAGGCTTTTAGTGAATGGATGGTGTCAGGGCCGAAGTGGATAAACTCATCAGAGATGGCGGTTGCGTTGTGTTTATGGTCACGGCGGATGACCATGAGTTTAGTCTTGTGCGTGTTGATCTTCAGCTCGGATAGTCCCAGAGCACATGCTACGGCTGCAAGCTCCATGGAGAGATGTGTAGGATTCTCAGCCAGAAGGATCAGATCGTCAGCGTAGACGAACTCGCCGACCAGTGTATCCTGGAACTGGTAGAGAAGTTCCGGTCGAAACAGATCCAGCATTTCATCCATTGTCATGATGAATACTACTACTAATGCTTTTATGGAAAGACGTGTTATTTGTTTAATGTTGTTGCTCATACAACCCCCTACTTTTGATAGACAGTATCTTCGGTCTTTCACTTCTCTTTTTTTGCTGCTTATTTTTTCTTGTTACCGCCTGCTCTCTGTATGAATTAACCTGCATAAATTGTTCTTCAAAGTAAACGATATTAATTCACATACATATGCTGTGACGTTAGTACACCATACTGCATGATACTAGCCACAACATGGTTTCAAATCTTTCAGCGAAAGTACAACGTTTGTGGACAAGATGTTTACGAGGAAGTTACAATCTTTTGTCAAGTTGTAGAGATGAAATACGACATAGTCATCTTACCTGTTAAACTCATACACTTTGTTTAATTCTTTGAGAAATTTTGAATCGTTTAAAATTAGTTAGATTTCCATGTGTGACCAGAAGTTACGAAGTATTCTACCGGAATACATCATGTGAATTGTGTCTACTAATTGTTTTATTGAAGTTCATCAAAGGAGTGAAATGTTTTAATTCAAACTACTGACAGTTCTACTTTTTACGCAATAGCGTGCTAGCTGAAGTACACTCTCTTCTTCTGACCATACTTCACGCTCGTACAGCTCTGTCGTAAAGCTGTTTGTTGCTCCCGTTTTTCTTAAATGACTGGATGTCACCAGATCTCAATATTTATAATATCTCGTGTACTCAGCCATATCTCTTTTCTGAATCACTCAGTTCATCGTCTGTTCACATAATATCGACAGAACAATCAAGAACTGATGTGCTGGATAAACGGTGCTGGGATATATGATCACAAATTCATGCCCATAAAATCAGCAGACGGTCCAACAACTATAAAGATGACTGAAAAATAGCGCATACCTGGTAGTCAGTTATATCTAGCTAATCAGTGAATGGTTACTGATGGGTCAGTGTTTCAATCTGATGACAACATGAGAAAAGTGTATTGACAGTACAATTATATCATGGCCGTTTTTGCCGTTCCTTCTAACGCTTGGTTTCAATCCGAGTTTAGAAGACTGTTTGTTGTTCTTGTGATTTGTCCCAGCCGTAAAATACTCAGCATCTTAGAAATGATTCAAGCAAGGTTAATTGGGCTAAGCTGAATAGCCGTGTAGTATTCAGAATAAAACATAATCATTGCTCACAAGCGAAAGTGGTTGAGCGTTAACATATGTTAATTCCGTTGTGCCTAATATGAGGTCAATGGCGCAATGGACAGTACGATTGCCTCATGAGCACCATGGCCGGAGTTCTAGTCCCGGCAGTGGCAAGGGTATGCAGCACTACTGACGAGCTCTAATGAGAACAAAACTCGAGTCTAGTGTTTCTTTTTTGAAAGGAGTCGACTGGAATGTCTATGGGAATGCGACAGCTGCGATCAATTGTGGATGACGTTCAACTTTAAATAAAACATAAAACTTCAAACGACAGATTCTGATAATCAGTCGATTAACACTGCATCTAGAAACTCCACACGGAATATGCAGACGATTTTTTTTATAGCAGTAACGAAAGGTGACAACTCTGATTTATGTCTAACGTCACGTTGCAACAAAAAATGATAGTCAAACACGTATGCTAAAATGCCGTTATTGGAAGGGTAGTTGTATGACCGTGTGATGAACTCGTCTGTAGATAAATCGACGGAATTGTGCTCTTAACTAAGTCAATTCATCATTATGCGTGGTCAACCTTTTACACACACGTACATTGATTGTTATTGTCTGGTTCGCGTAACATATGTTTTCCTAAACAAGTCTTGGTTTCGACCATGAAAATGTGTTACATTTGACGCTTACATCACCAATCTTTCAAAAAATGAGACTGGAATGTTCATAAGTCTATCCTGGTCTGACCGTTTTACCACCTGCGACTGGCACGCTGGAATGTGTATTCGGTCACTTGCTGACGTCAACATAGCTGCTGGTACAGTCGTCGTAGACAAACAAACCGATAGAAATCGTTGGTTTATTGTAAACACCGTGAGAGGTCGGCAACCTCCTCTAGTCTAACGACGTTCGCAAATAACTAATTATCTTACGGCTGTGACCCAAAATTTTATCCCCCTTGCTAAGAATAATTTTGTTTCACTTCAGTCTGTTATCCGTGTATGCATTGCCATATTAAAATCTACAGATGAAAAAAATGTAACTTATCGGTCGGTTGGACATACAGGCAGACTAGTGGAGAAGATTCAAATGAAGGACCTTTTTGAAGCGAAGTACAGCTCCAGTCTATTCTACCCATAAACCTTTCTGAGGACAAATGTGGTGGTGCATTTTTGTTTTGTAGCTCGTTGTAGATCCGGAGCACGATCAAGTCTACTCAAAAGGTACTAAATGTGGAGTGGTGTTGGTAATGTAGGTAAAATGAAACAATACACCCATTGCGCTGTTGAACAACGATCTTAAACACAGTTTAAAACTATTTTCTACAACAAACGAACAAATCTTGTGAGAAGTCAGTAAACCGTGGTCTACTAGAAAATTCTTTCTAATAAACCAATAATCACCTAAGTAAAAAATTGGCCCCTACATATTTCTGCAAATACCCAAACGCCCTAATTTTTCAGAAGTTCACCGAGCTTTACCTTCTTCGTTTCGATTCAACAATTCGACTCACCAAATGGGTACAATTCCGACAGAAACCAGTAGTATGTGGGTAAACAACCACATCTAGAGGAACAGCAACGAGACTGCCATATCAGCTGCCGTGCTTTGCGCCCCAACCTCTTTGAAAATTAGACACATAAATTAGTCAGGCAGAATTTCTGTTAGGCGGAGGTAGAAGATACTGATCACCCAGTTCAAAACCTTACTTCCTCGAGCCTACTACTACCTTCAAGCCAGTTCTTGAGTTTATGTCGAGTTTAAGTGCCAGTTTGATCATCGAAGCAAATCATATTGGATTTCTGGTCAACTCCAATGTTAGTCGTTCATCTCATCTTGATGAGACTGCATATCATTTCTTGCGTTCTACATGCTGACGTCCAATGATCCTTTCAACTAGTGCGTAAAAATATATTAAAACCTACAACACTACACCCACAAAGGAAGCTGAACTCTTTGCTAGCTCCAAATTGTCCACTTAACTGTCTCGTGGGATGACAGATATGAAATGTATATAGAACAGACTGCAGGCAACACAAGACAGACGCTGGATAATGAGTTCACACCCAGATCACCAACACGGTGGTAAATATGGACTAGGGGATGAAGCACATCTGAGTCGATGTGTAACTGGTAATTATCTCAAACACTTGTCTGAATTCGGTATGTGTAATTAGTACTATCCCGAACAACACAACCACATCGGACCGTTTCAACATACGCTTTTTCTATGCTTGTGAATTTGGATAAACGAGGATAAAAACTAATTCTGGAGGTATCGATTTAAGTAACTGATGCTTACTCAGTTAATCAATGACTATGGTACGGTTTTATTCAGTAGCAAATTGGACTACATATATTCGCCCGTTTAGTGCAAATAAAGGACGTTCGTATTAATAAAGTTGGGAGGAGATTCGTAGGAAAATTTGCAAAACTGAGGGGGTGATACAAAATGAACTGGAAAAGTAATCACTAGACGGTTCACTTATAAACAGGTCAATAATTATTCCCAATGACTACCAGTAAAGTGGTGGAAAGCTTGTTCAATACACTTGGGTTTCATCAGTCATGTTGTTATGCAGTTGATATGTTTGGTATGTTGAAGATTTGCTGGATGACGTTGGATTTAAATGTAGAACATGCATCTCGTTCCTCTCTGCATATGTGTTTTCGTTAAAGTGAAAACCCCGAACTGATTGTCTGAAAACAGTTAACGTTTGTTTTCTTATTTTATGTTGATTACAAATGTAGTTAGAGAGTGTAATCTATCTTATCACCATCTGGATTCGGCATTGTTAGTTACCTTCAATTTGGCTCATTTTCTGTCGTTTGTGGTTGTTCTCCAATCGTTTAATCGGAAACCCAGTTGATTTACATCTGACGAGAGAGAATCATTATATCGTGCACTTTCTTCAGTATCGTATAAAAACATGTTCGGTCGATTGCTTTCTTGACGTCTGTAGGACTCGTAGGATCATTCCAATCACTAGATTGTCCCCTCTGACGTTACTGAGCTCACCAACTACATGTAAATCACTTACAAACCTGAATTTGTTTGGGCAGATTCGGTGGGTAGGTTAATAACTTCCACGAATAAATAAAATACTTTGAAACACTTGAGAACATAAGATGTGACACGAGATTTCAATCAACATTGTGGATTACTGTGTGGGTAAGGACTGTCGAAATCATTCGATCAGACAACCTTCAATGAACGTCGACTTTGATCACTTAAGCAACTTAATGACACCGGCCGTCGGCATACCATTTGCTTTTAGTATTTACACGGTACGGACAATCACTAAATCACGTACAGAGAGGAAGCACTCTTCCAGTTGAATGGATTGGATTCAGAACGGTGCCACAATGTTGTTCGGAACCCAGAGTGCTTTAATACGATATGAATGCTTACGTGAGAGCACTGTTTGCCAGTCTGAATTGATAGACTCTACAACAAACAAATATCAACTGACAGGGAATTAAGACAACTGAGCTGTATTCTTTATTAATACTTTATTCAAAATGTGAACAGTTGCGATACTTTAGCAAATGCATGCAATATGGATACACGAAGAACACGTCCATTTCAGTCGGTACTGAAACGAGGATGATTCAGAGTTGCGGTAGCACCGAGCTTTGTTGCCACATCGTCACGTAATCTGAAGTTCATTCAAGTGAAATGCAGGAATAAGCAATCTGCTCATCATTGATAATTTGGGTGTTCTTAAACAGTCAATCAAGTGAACAGCCTTTCCCAGTGTAACAGCTTCTTGTCCAAGTTTAACTAAGAAACTGTTCCAACACATAGGTTGGCACTCATTAATATGTGTTGTATAACATGTAGCTTTGTTTGTGCGTAATATAGTGCATACCTTTGGAACTAAAAGACGACTCGGAACGACGAGGAACCAGAAGGAATTATTGAAATAAAGTGTACACACTATGTCGGACGTGTCACCAAGGCCACTGACAATGTACATCTGTCCAATGTATATGGATAAACTTCAGTCATGCATATGAGTGTATGCGTTCGTTATCCTCTGGTTTCACATAACCTGTACGATATTTTATGCAACAAACAACTTCGCAGGCCAAGCGTCTTTTGCGGTCACAGCACTTGAAACACAGGGTCCCTTTTCTCTAATCCATTAAACCGGAGAGAAGAGATTTTGCAGGATGTGAGCATTTCGTTCAATCTTTTCACGCGTTTAATTAAAACAACCATTTCAAGCACTGGAACATGACGTCAATGGTGTAGAGTTGATCGGATAAAATGCTACAGGTCAGAAGTTTACTGACAAGCAAACGATACAATCTGAATCGCTAACTTCTGTACACAAAGGTCATATCATCTAGGTTTCTAATCAATAAGGCTCCACTGATAAGTTTAAGTCACGTAATAATAAATTAAATGGAATTGATCGTTTTCACTTTACGGTCAATCATCTGGATATGTTTGGCAATCGAGGACGATATGTTTCGTTGTTTGTCGTCAACCATGCAGAGGTTTTGTTCCACAGAATTGGTCGGTCGTTTGGGGGTATGTTCCGATATTCACCGACAAAAAAATTGTTCCGTTCTGCCAATACAAGTGTTATTGCAATTGAACATGAACTGATAGACGAGAGGTTTAAAGTGTTTTCAGTAGACAGTGAATAACCTGGAGGTGCTTCCATTGAATGTCAATCCAGATTACCCTATATAAATCCCTCCTATTCCACTTTTTTGGACAACCTGGAAACTTTATTGTATGCTAACAACCGGAGTTCTCCAAGGACTTGAAATCGTATATCCTTTAAAAATGCAACGAAAGTGGAGCAATAAAGTTTTCAAAATTCTGTTTTTCTGTTTGTTTCTTGCGGATAAAATGTAATCAACATTTGAACCTTCATTTTGTAAACTGTTATTTGTAATATAGTATTCTTTCTCAAAAAATATGCCAAACTAGGAACGCAAAAGTATTTTCTCGATGTGGACGTCTTTTTTTGTAGATAGACGGAATTAAATTTGCATTCAAACTGACCTATGCACATATGACACACACAGTAGGATAATTTTTCTTTGGAGGAACATTAAAAACAAACATAACTAGAACTGAAACTCCATAAACATCATCACTAAAATATTAAACCGTTAGTGGCCCTCTAAAACCAAACGAGTAGAAAACAATAATATTCTGATAATTAATTACACACTGTGATTTAGACAAAAAGAGCGTAAAGAAGTAACGGACTATTCGGAATTATGTCGCCCAGTAAATTTTGGGGATAATGTTCAGCTACCTTTGCACATACGATAGTTGGCTTGCGTTTTCAAACCCAAGAAATATCAACCACCAAAACAACAATGTAAGCAACTACAGTTGGTCTCAGCTACTACTAACAACTTGAGACAGTTATTTTGATCTTTGTAGGTCCCATCAGTATCAAACACGCTAGGGAATCGAACATACGACCCGTGAATAAATGTCAGGTATTATTCCAGAAAATCGCTCAATGAACTTTGTGAGGAATGAGCTCAGCTGTTTGCAGAACCTCTCTCAGCCAATTCTGGAGCAGTGGCGGTTGTTCGCTTGTTTGAAGCTCAGTCACAAAAAGCTTATCGATTTCAGACTGTGAGACAAGAGAGAAAAATAGCTGAGGAAATTAACATAGTCATCGCTTTATTTTGACTCACGTTAAAAAGACTAACGGTGCAAAGAGGCTACAAATCAAACAATACAGTTCTCTTAGTTTACTGTTCAAGAACACTATCGATGGAGTGTGGTTTTTTATTTTCTGCGTTTCACCTAGATGGACTACAGATTATATGGTATTGTAGTATCAGGGCTTCCCGCCTCTGCAGTCTTGAATAATCGTCGTTTTAATAACAACTAATAGAAGCGTTTTTCTCCACACTGGCATCAAATCTTTCATGCACATATTAGAATGGTAGCGAGTGGCATTACCATCTTTGAGAAGAAATGCAAACGTACACTTAATTTGCGGAATACAGAATACATCTGATTGAACCATCCAGAAGAAGAAGTCTCAGTACTTCGTTTAATAACAACAAAGCAAATGAGCATCATTATGTAAAGTTTGGGATAAGTTGTATTAATATTAGGAAGATGACAATACGAGATTCATGATAGAATACATACTAACATTTGCCGCGTTAGAAGAACCAAAAAGACTAGAGATCAGACGACTTGTCATTCATGACACTAGTCCGTACATTTCGATAACAAATGTATATACATGTGATTACAAGTATTATATAAATAAGCTGTGTATTAAATAATCAGGCGGGTAGAAGAGACGCAACGAGTGGGAGGCAAGCAATGTACGACTTGATAATGTAGTCTACCAAGGTAGCTTCCCAAAAAAATATCTTGAAAATATAAGTGGCAGTCAGTTACCAGGATTTGATTAATCTGTTTGTTCTGAAGAACCATGGGGACTACAGACCTTTCACTTCAATCTATATGGACGAACCTAGACTTTGTTCAGTTAGTCTATTTAAACAAACCGAGTATTTCTAGTTGTGTCCCTGATCATTTTGAAAAATGCTGTCAGAACGTGCCCCGTTTTGTACACACATATAACAGGATGTGGTGGGGTATAACATTCCTTATCATCCTTATAAAGAATAAAGTGTTTTAGTGTAGAAAGGGGATAAAAGTCGAACGAGATGTGTGCCAAGTAAGTTAGTTATTATGTATCGACGCCCAGAGGACAGGCCAGTAAAGTAGTTCTACAATTTGGTTCCCATTAAACGAAAGTAAAAATTGATTCTCTCTAACAGCCCGCGTCAGAAAAGTATGTTTGGAGAACGTTCTGTAGGTTGAATAGCATTTTCCGATTAATACGCTACAGAAAAACAGCTACACTGGCAGATTCATCGCATAGAACATGACCGCTACATCGACTATGGACCCCATCCCCAATGTTGAAAAGAAACCTGTGTTCACTTCATTCCCTTTCAGAGTGAACCGACGTTTACAATAATCACTAAGACAAACTTTCTTTTCCTTGTCACTAAAGACCGGGTTCACTTCCAGATCTATGTTACTTGTTCACGATCAGTCAGTGTTTACGCATTTTTTCACATGTTTCTGTGCTACAGCAGAGAACATCGATCTAGCTAGACACCTGTCCAGACGGATTGAAGAACAACACATGGCTCCGATTAGAACTGAGGTCATAAAAACAATCACTAGTACAATTGTATCACATCTTGACGTGGGCAACCCCCAGACAGACTTGTCGAAGGCTTTTCGGACATTATACGAGGTTCAAATCAGTCCACCAAGAGCGGGCAGACGATGGATTTTGCAACATTCAAATCGAGAGCAATCAGCTTACGTAACCTAGTGCTTTGTTCACACAAACAATTTGTTCAGGCCTTACCTCGAGTAGTTCATACTCTTCGGTTGGCAGTATCTATTTCGGAGTAGCCTGTCACAGTGAGTGAAGCAAAAAGACAGCTGCGCTTAACAATCGCCCCAAGTGTCTCCATTCACACACTACTTGTCCAGTGTAAGCCTGAAGGAATAAAACTAGGAGCCTGAGGTCTTTGTATCCAGCTGGCCAACGCTGGTTAGCCACCTGATAGGCTGGCATGAAAATGAAACTCTATCTCAGAAAATAAACAGGCAGAGACTCGAATGGTAAGATATACACTGGGAAGGTAAATAATGAGAATATAATGTAAGAGGCAGTTAGAGATAGAACTACATGCGGGCTAGCCTCAAAACAACAGATCGATTGCAGGTCATGAGAAAGGGGGGAACAGTAGCTTGGAAAAGCAATTTGTATAACTTCGTTCGTCACTTTGACGTGTTGACAACCATCGCTTTTTTAAGGAACTGGACTTACCCCATCCGCTCACAATCTGTATGTTTAAGATTTATCTCAGAATGTGAAACTTTTCTCCAAGTGTACTTATAGAGTCGATTTGGATTGCGTACACCTAATTACCATGTGATGAAGTACAATCCCATTGATTGGATTTCGAATGATGCCCTCTTTGAAACCATGAAAGTCGTCCGGATTTTATTTTGTAGGGTATTTTTTCCAGTGCTGCGATAAGCATTTCATATAGTTACGTAAATACTACTGTTCATTTGTGTCAAGTTTCAAAGAGAACCATGATATTCTCTTGTTGGATGTGCATACGCAGCATTTCCCAAGCAAGAAGCACTTTCTTGGGGGAACGAAATGTTTGTTTCGGGAAAAGAAGCATTCCAATCTCCTGAAATCAAATTAACATGAGAGGAGGGGTTTAAGGGAGAAAACCCCACTTTGTCAGTACCGTCCAAGTATACGAGTGTTCATGAGTAGTACTGAAGTTCTGTCAAGATTCGTCGTGAAGTCGTACGACACGACAGACCCTCTAAAAGGCACTATAACGTCAACAGACTGTAGTTTGCAGCTTGTTGTGCTGTTGGCGTGATTTTCACGCTGTAACGAGAGACCACATATGGAAGGAAACAATAATAAAACCTCTATGACATTCAAGCTAAAATGTAAGAAAACCGTGAAAGGATATCACAGCAACTAGACTTTTGCTACTATGCAGCAATTTAACTGAACGCAAGCTGGGATACCGATAGGTTCCTTCCATCAATATAAGGGTCAAATAACAATTGTTTTCATTTACGAACTTTTGTATTCGCACAGTACCATTAAAACCACTGTTCGGTTCGGGTTTAGAATCACGTTATAAAGAGCAACAGTTTCAAGAAGCTTGTGTTTATTAGAATACGTTATTCAGTAATTACCGTTCCAAGATGTTCCAAAGAATTGGTTACGAGCGGTGTGTTTACTTCCAATAGAAGCGCTTTTAGTCCATAATGAAGTTGTAACACTGGAATGAATATGCCTAGTTGTATGAATTCGAAACATGTCTGATATTTAAGGTTGAACCTCATCCACAATTGACCGCAGTTGTCGCACCCCCTTAAATTTTCCAGTAGGCCCCTGTCTGGGAAGTCCTAATCGCGGGGTTATCGATTGGAGTTAACAGACAGTAACTGTGTCTTCTCTCTGGAGACGATCGGGCAACCTGATCACTACTCACATGTGAAATTGGTTGGTTCACATATGGTAAAACGGTCGTCCCTAATGTGATGTTAATGGCGCAGTGGTAAACACGGTTGCCTCATGAACAGCGTGGCCGTGGTTCTAGTCCCGGTAATGGCGAGGAGATGCAGTACTGACGAGCTCTAATGAGAGCGAAACTCGAGTCTAGTGCTTCTGCTGTTTGGAAGGGGCCGACTAAAAGTCTGGGAATGCGACAGATGCGGTCAATTATGGGTGATGTTCAACATGAAATTAACCAAATCCCCGACTATTCATCAGTCATGTGATATTCTTTGTACACTCATATTTGCAACAGTTCATATCAGAAGTGCACCGCTCACATAACAACGATCACCTTGTGGGCGTTGGTTTGGCGCAGTTCAGTAAAATTACCTCTTTAGGTCAAATAATAGCCCTTACTTTGTCACAACAGTTTAGAAAGACCACACAAATGGGCTAGCCTCTTGAAAACACGTGAATAAGTTGAGCTTGGTCCGATGTCTCCGTCGTATTGTTTCTACCTAAAAAGGTGGACCCAATAAACTCTTATATGGATGTCTCATCTACGACTACGTGGAGTTCAGTTCCTAAGCAGAAACACTAAACAAAAAAGTACTTCACATTTTATAAAAATACCTTATGAACGAGAGTATTCCTTTATATTACATTCCTTCAGATATTATCGCATTATGGTTTCTAAAGTTCTAAGATGAACTCAATCATGTGGTCGAAAATATTTTAAGTTTTGTCGTCCGGCATCAAAATCTTTTATAGACATTAATTAACCCAATTCAAGACATTTGCCTGACCGATTGGTGTTCACCTCATTGGTTGCATTAATTTACACTTATATTCGTTTGTTTTCTTTTACTACATCACATTCATATCACAGTTTTAAATGGGAATCATTAACGGGATAAACGAGGAACGGGTGGGGTTAACGAAACCAATTAAATAAATATCAAACCGAAATCAATACGTCACCAAAATAATGGGTCTTGACAAGCTTACACGGTTTAGGTTTGGCCAAGGTAGCTCAAAAGCTTAAACGAAACGTTTCTAGACACGCAAGAATGGCTTATAGGGACGTATTTCAATGGCTTCAGCTGTAACAAGAATCTTACATCTCACTTCATCCGACTGGACAGCTAGATCTAGAACACTGGAAAGATGATAGGGTAGTGTGGGGGCCAAACTTGTAGTGAAGCCATCCTGCAGATATTAGTTTACATGGCTGAACATTATGAACACATTATCCTTGCAATAAATCATGGAAAACAACAAGAATGGCTCGATTTGACATTTTCACATTGATGCAGTTGTGTTCAGAACCATGCATTTCGTTACACAAATCAAGGTCGAATAGCATTTATAATCTGTAGTCGTCACAGTCTGTGTATACATGTTTGTATTGTCAGTTTACATGGATAATTATTACTCACGAAAGAGAAACTAGTAAGTCAAATGAATTAGGTGTTCCAATTAAAAGCTGGAACATGATTGCGTGGTAGTCAATTGTAAGCATTCGGAATTCCTAGATTGCTGTTTGTACTGTGACGTCATTAAGGGGAATAATGAAATTATTATGTAATCAGGACGAATCCCGATTATTCTTCTTTTAGAAATCGATTGGATTACCATAGCAACTGAGGACATGACCTGCGCTTGTTAGCTAGGCTGGACATTGCAACGCGGTCACACCCTTCAGTGAAGCTTTGGGAAACAGATGTTTCCATTTTCCGTATATATGTTCAATTTAACAGTATATGAGCGGTGTCCAATGATCAAATGTTTGAGCATTGTCTAAGAAAGCGATCGACGATCAAAATTACAAGAAACTGAATTTTTCTGAAGAGCGTATAAAAAGGGCTTTTAAGGATAATTCAAATCAATACAAAATTGCCTGCATTCTCACACAACAAACCTGAAAGGTTGGTGCATTCTGCTCGAATTGGAGTGCGCACGCACGCGAAACGACTTATCTCGCAACAACGAAAATGTGCAACACATTCAACTAAATATTTTGTGCTGCTTAGTATTAAACCAAGCATACACTATTCAGTTCGTTTGTTGAATACAGAGTGTATTCGTATACATCTATTTAAGATAAAATTTGTAGCACAAATAACTTCCAGAAAGATGTGTCACGACATCCACGTAGACGTATTCGTCAGTTTAATTGATACACTTTCATGATGATGCTGGATTATGAATTACTGTTACGCAAATTTCAAAACCTAATCTTCGGTGTTGTTTACTCAAATACAGTCTAGTTTATGCCAATACTTATCTAGGCTGGAATGCAGCTTTTCATCACCTCAAACTAAAGGAGTAATTTTGAAAAGTTCCATGAACGTGGTTATTGCGAGACAGGATAACTGCGCGTGAATCAAGATTACATTTGATGGTGATAACTCAGGAATGTTAATTTTGAAATCTTCATGATATTCATATATGTGAATGGCATAACCCTAGGTTACTAAAATTTTCACTATATACGTATCATTACGAAGATGATATTTACTTTTTCCAGTCAGCCTGCCGGGGCATCACACCAACAAATTATATATCGCTTGATTGTATGAACACTTAGACCATTGACTTATTCGACTAAAGCAAAAAATATGACTTTTCATAAGAAATGATGATTCGAGTGTACTCACCGTATCAACTCATCATCATTATTATCATCATCATAGACAGCAATACATCAGTAGTTCACACTGATGCTTAACTGTCACACAACCAAGAAGAAAAACCAAACCCTGTATAGGAACAGAGAAGAAGAAAAGGGAAAGGGGAGAGGGACCTAACCACTAAAAAATAGCTAAGTCTATATTCAAACATACTTCAAGGTGCCTACACCTTACAAACAAACAACCGAGCTGTAAGTGAAAGTAAGACGTCATCAGCAAGACAGCTTCCTTACGGTTTTCATTGCCCCGCGTCATTAAGTGCACTCAATTCACAGACAACTCGGACAAACAACGACAACATTCACACCACTGAGCTCGGTTAGCCGCCATCTCATCTAAATTTTCAGGCCACTGACTCTGTGAATCGCGAGGGCTCCAGCCCGAAAGACGAACCCGATCTACAGTAACCAACCCCTTCGTGAACGATTTCATTTGTCCACGCCAGGTCATCATCTGTCCACCTTGCACCTTGCGCCAATCGACCGCAGTGTCGGCAAACAGTGCTCGGTGTGGCAGACGACTAGCTGGCATCCTAAGTACATGACCAAACCACCTAAATCTGTGCAAGTGTAAGGACTGAACAAAAGAACTCGTTTGACAATCAGTGCCAAACATCCGCTTCCTAACCTCCTCGTTGCTCACTCGTTGGTGCCACCCGGTACGAGCGACTGAATGCAGACATCGGTGATCAAATACCTGAAGGCGGTTCACATCTTCTATTGTGAGCGGCCATGTTTTGCGACCGTAAAGTAACACAGCCCTCACTTTTGTTTGATACACACGACCTTGAAGCTTCAGATAGATACCTCTCTGTCGCCATAGGTGCCTCAGATTAGCGAACACCGCCCTAGCCTTAGAAATACGCGCCTCTATTTCATTCCCTACACCTCCGCCGCCGCCGGTGATGCGGCTTCCCAGGCATAGAAACCGGTCAACAACCTCCATGATTTCATTATCTCATATTAAATCTGCGTAATCACAACACTCCTGCACAAGTACTTTGCATTTTGAGGCTGCAAAGCGCATTCCAAAATACTTAGTAGAACGTGAAATTGCATTTAGCGTTCCTTCTGCCGCTTGAAAATTGTCAAACAGCAACACCTTATCGTCGGCATAATCAAGATCAGTTAGCCTTCAACCAGGTGGGAGGTCCACACCAGCATCATTCGACTGCCGTAGACGGTCCTCTTTTATTTCGTCCATGGCGAAATTGAACAAAAATGGTGAAAGGGGACAGACTTGTCGAACACCGCTGCTGGTGCTGAAACTGTCAGACAGCTCATCGTTAACCCCAACCTGAGCCGAAGTATGGGAGCAAAGCGCCGACAGTATGATCACAAACTTGGTCGGTACATCCCTGCGTTTAGGCTATTCTAAAAGTGTAAGCCGATCCAGCAAATCGAACGCATCTTTATAGTCGAGAAATACGACAATTATTGGCCGGCAGTACACATGACGCTGCTCCAAAATTTGACGAAGGGTAAAAATTTGATCTATACATCCCCGACCAGGACGAAACCCTGCCTGTTCTTCTCTAATGTTTAACTCCCGAACCGCAGTGAGTCGACGAAGTATAATGGATGCCAGAACCCTAGAAATGACGGGTCAAACTAACTCCCCTATGGTTTTCGCAAACGCTCCTGATACCTTTCTTGAATATAAGAACTATTATCGCGTGAATTCAGCACGAAGGGATAGTCTCCGTCATCCACACAACTTGAAACAACTGAGTCAAGACCTCAACTAACACCTCTTCACCTTCTTTAAAAAGTACCCGGCACGAGATCATCTGGACCAGCAACCTTATTACGATTGAGAGCCGAGATGCGATTGTGAACCTCAGTCTCAGTGGGTAGTTCTAAATCTACCGACCAGGGTGTTACGTCAGAAGTTTGTGGAGGCAGCACGGTAGAAGCAGTTAAGCTATACGTATTCGAAATCTTACCGTAGATAATCAATCAGACCTAGAACACCAGTGATCAAAACAGTGCAAACGAAATCTATAGAAATACAATAGGCAAAAATGTTATCACTACATTGGCGGTATTGCCAAATTTATACGTTACGAACAAGCATTGAAATGAGAGAAATTAAAGTATAGCACAAATGGCTCAAAAGTGTAAGACAATAACAACAGATGCGGTCAATCACGAGTGAGGTCCAATCTATATCTTTCAAAGTCTCCTTTTATTAATCAATGATCAGAATCTTGTTTCAAGACGTACACTCCTGTTGAATTATAACGAAAGCGAAACTTGCGTACAATGCTACTTTTCAAAAGAAGTTAGTGAAAAAGTCTCTCTGGTTACCTCGGAAAACTACAGTAGACAATAGACCCCATACAAAGACGTGATCGCTGTGAAAAAAAATGAGGATCTATATTTTAAGGGTGATTGCATTCTGTATCAACTACCACAAAGATTGAGAAGTTCACTTAAAGAAATATTTTATGCAGGTAAACTCCGTGTAATTTTTCGTACCCAGAAGGTATTAATCTTCAATGAAAGAATATCAACCAATCGGTGCTAATTCACATTGGTTTTACTAATTTGCATGTAGCCATAGAAGAACTTAAACGGACGAAGCCGGGGTATATCTGATCTCCAGAGTAAAGGAGTATTTGTCTAAAAGGTTGCAAAAGTCCGTTTTACCAGAGAGCGGTGAAACATGTGAAACACGTAAACAGTCAGTTTTCGCAGTACTTAAAAGCATTCTGACCACTGATTACGCTATCCAGTCAGCTTGTGCATTCAGAAACCTACTGCGTCATTCCAACAGAAGATTCTTGAGGTTTGCTGAAGCGGTCGCAATCAATCAACTCAAACCAGCTTTGTGCACTCAAAAACAACTGTTAATGACCTGTCCTAACTCGCCGACTGATTATCCAACCCCTTACATGTCCACTATAAAAAAAACCGATTGATGATACTGTAAACTCTATACCGGTGAATCGATACGAAATGCTGTTGTGTACCAGTTTTCGTCTTCAAGCTGTTTAGTTCAAACTTCTGACGGAAACTAGTCATGTCTAAAGTAAACGAAATTGAGGTGTCAGTCAAAAACCAGTAGGATTGTCGACTCGGCGAATATACGTAGGCAAGCTCGAACAGGCGTACACGGTTATCCTCAAAAGTGATTTGCGGTACGTCCCGAACAGCCAGAGATATATAGACGAAACCAATGAACGTACGCACGTGGGGGCATTACAATAATTAATCCGCATAACAACATGTCGAAAACGTCGTTCATAGAATTTTGAGTGAGCGCTGATTTCAGCCACTTCGGGAATTTCGAGTCCAAAAGGTTTGCGCATGATTAGCGTGATTATCGTCAAACAGTTTGTCCTTTGTAGCCAAAAATACTGAAACCTTACAATTCAAACAATTTTCCAGTTGACTGAACGCGTTTAAAATTCCATTTATCAGACTGTTGAAAACATAGCGTGATTTAAAGCGATGGGAAGGCTGTTTAAACAAAAAAAAATGTGATTTGGGCTTGAACTCTTCGATGTATGGTTGCCGGATCATACTTTTTTGATAGAATGATTGGCGGTAGACATCCTTTATGTAGATTGAACGTCACTCATAAATGATTGCAGCTGCCGCATTTCCAAAGACTTTTCGGTCGGCCCCTTTCGAAAAGAAGCTCTAGCCTCGAGTTTCGATCTCACTGGAGTTCGTCAGTAATGTATGTCTTTGTCACGACCGGGGCTAGAGCTCCAGCCACGCTCTCATGAGACAACCATGTTGACCACTGTGTCATTGACTTCATATTAGGCACGACTGAGTTATCATATGTGGACGCTCAACCACTTTCGCATGTGAGTAATGATCCGGTTGCCCAGAAAGGTATGTACACAACTTTTCCCAGTTACATCTTGATCGTATCACAGTCGAGGCGCTCTCACTCGGTTCTTAGTTTTGCTGCTCACAACATAAGAAGGAACAACTAGAACTTGAGGTGCGATTTGATAATCTTTTCGGTCTAACGTAAGATTTAACCCCGCGTTCGCTAGATGACCTCGAGTTAATTAAAACTACACTTCTTAACTGCTGCTGCAACATGCAAGCCGGCTGTCTTTAATCTGATTGTCCGTCACACTTACGGACCAACTTTGGAGCGACGTGGAGACACCGGGAAACAGCGTTCTTCCAAAGAAGAGGCTCCAACAACAGTCCTGTAAAAGAATACAACAAGAAACAAGCATGAGCCAAAGGCCCAGTAAGCCATGCACACGACTCAAACGATAACTAAAACGGCGCCGACAACACAGCAGCACGCTCCGTCACCAATTCAAATTCAACTCGTGCGCGCCTGCTGGTTTCGGTCGCACATTATCCTCACTCATCTGGTTGCAAGCAGGCACCAGATGAAAACTGATCAAACCTTCAAAGTGGTATATCGCGCGCCAGGCAACCTATCAAAAGCGGTCCGAATTAGAACACTTTGTACTGCCGAGGCTATTAGAATCAGACTGCTTGACCCGGTATTATGTCATCAAAAACGGTTTGTTCAGGTGCTGCACCTACCATGGCCACAAATTTGTCGGATCGATGGCCAACCTGCGCGGTCAAACCAATGGACAAGCGTGACGTAACCGACCAATCAAGCCATCGCTAATTGACTGACCAGTGACATAGTTTCTCTGTGATAAGTCTGATCGATGTCTCGAACTAACTCCTTATATAAGTGTACCGGCGTGAAGTTGATTTATCTAAAACATATATCCACCTATATATCTTTACTCTGACTATCGTAATGGGCATATTTGAAACGATAATCCATCATTCCGGCTTTTGATAGATTCATAAA
>JTDE01000239.1:216845-229404 GCA_014338405.1 Paragonimus skrjabini miyazakii
GGTTAGGTCACGTACTCCGTATGTCATCTGATCGTATACCGTACCGAGCATTATATACTGAGACCACCGACAGTTGGGTGAAGTCACATGGTAGTCAAGAAACGACGTGGTCACTAAATGTGAAAACCCTGACTGCTCCACTAGGCACAGTGAGTAGGTGTCGTCTGCCTGCACGGGGTCCTCATAATCACTCAAATCGCTGGTTAGAGACACTATCCGAGGTGATGGTGTGTCGCAGTCAATGGCGTATCTGTATCCATAGCATTTCTAGTTCTTCCGCTTAGTTTTTCTTTAATAATTTTCACACTTCTTACTAACGTTTTCTTCTAGGATATTCCACGTCACTGTTGAAGTGAGCGGCAGCCCGAGCCACAGTACCTTTTGATCAGGCTTAAGACCGTTGTGGTGATGATTATGATGATGAGGGTTATTAGGCGAATCATAATGCAACCCGTTCACAGATTTATCACAGACGTTAAGATGGTCAAAACCAACATAGTCGACCGAGTTAGACAAAGCAAAATGCGCTTGAATTAGGGACATGTCTGAGGAAACGGCAGAAAATAGTGATGTATTTTTCTACACATCCGATGAATAAAACCGGAGAACGATAAAACAGCGCGATAGAACTCAACGCATGACAAAGTTTTATAACATGAAGTAAAGTTCGTAAACATTTTAAATGACCTTTGAAATGATTATTGTCAAAATTCTGGTGAGTCCATTATTCTGCTATGACCAGGTGAATTCACTATAAATGAAAACTTCAAAGTATTTGCCAGATTTACAGGCTTACATTATGGTTGCTTCAACGGATGGTGAATAAAAATATCTACTAATGCTAAACTGTTGCATAATAAAAAACCTCGTATGAATATTTTGTTGAGCCTTCTATAAGCCGACGATTTTCGGACAACTCCACTACTTCTGTTGGCTCATTTCACAGAACTGAGTTCTTTCTGTCGTTAAAATTGTAAAGCATAACAGCGTGGAATGTACTGTGGATTTTCGTATGTACGATTTATATTGGAGGTGTTATAAATGTCTCAATAATGCACCTGACCAACCGTCAGTGTTTGAGTTTTTCTCCTCGAAACGAGCAATCGATAAACCATTGTCCGGAAGGATGATATACTTGATCTCGCTGATCGCTCCCTACTCAGATCGGAAGTTGGGTGACAAGATTCACTTTATTTCGTTCAAAATCCCAAATGTCAGGCTGAAAAACACACTAATGCGTATGGGGTACATGGTGACCTACAAATACTCTAGGATCAGTGGTCGAGAGATGGTTACCAAAAATAGTAGTGGGTGTCACCGACCAACCAGCGAGAGTAGTGAATGAAAGACCAGAGAGACAAAAAAGTGTAATGAAAATTAATACGAGAATGTCCCGAAAATTTCCATCCCACTTACTTAGTTGTTTTCCCAGGAACGAGAAGTGTGCTGTATCTTATCACCAGACTTTTTCCGAATATCAACTTAGGGATTCGGGGGATATTTGTGTTCTCGATTTCGAAAATGGACTGTCGATTTTATCGAAGGTTCAGTCTTCGTAGGTAATCCTTCTGTTTTCAAATCGGCGGTGTCCAGTAAAATACCAACATGAGTTGGTTCTGCTTGGTTGCACTGGTACACGATTACTCACGTATTGCGTCACTATCATTCAGACACAAAGCTGTCAGACAACAGATATGAACATATCGGTCGCTTTTTCAACTGGCTTGCACGCGTACTTCATCGTCCAACTCACAGAATTTTATTTCTAACACTGGAAGTCGATTGGGAAAATAACTTTGATTTTCTCCATCCACTCAACACTTCTCTTCCGTTAGCACTCAGTCAAGTGCTACATTTACGGTTAGAAATAATGTTAACTATGGCGCGGAAATTTGATCAATAGTTTCTCATCGTTTGAATGCACTGTTAATTACCGTATGCTCACGATTGTGTAATTTAGTGGGACTTGTGTCAAAGGGCAATAGCATCATGGTGTCACCTCATCGCAACTTTCACATCCCGACAGATCCTCCAGCTGACTCCTTCCAAGTAAAAACACTATATTCAAAGTTCATTCTTGTTAGAGTACTTTGTAATGCATATCCCTGCCACGACTGAGTCTGGATATCTGCCACATTCCCACTAAGCAACCATATTGATCGCTGCGCCGTTGATATCACATCAGGCACCGCTGAGTTATAGTATGCAAACGTGTAAGCACGTTCGTTTGTAACTAATGTCGTACGGAAGATATGCATTACTGACGACCCCTAGCTAAGATAGATACCAAAGTCTAGTGCTGCTCTCACTTACTACTAAGTGAGTAGCTTTTATTTTTTCGACGAACGATCAATTCTTACTATAAAACAACTCGGTGGATTTTGTTTTAGTGGCTTCTATTAAATATGAATTATACTCAATAATTGAAATATAACCGCGCTGACATTATGCTGCCACTCGAAATGACTGTGCTGTTGTTCGGCTGGGAAGCTGGTCCATCTTTAGTGAATCAAGTAGCCGATGTGATGGATTCCATATGAGTCGGGTATGTCATCAAATCCGAATATAAAATCCCCGAGCTCCTGGTGTGACTTCCTAGTTCAGCTGATAAAGCGTTTGTCCTGCTTGAGCAATCTGTTTCTGTCACTAGTTTTAACAGTTGCGTCTTTTCTAAATTAATTACTCGGAGAAATGTGAAGCACTGAGTTCCCTTTGACCAATTCATCAAATGAGAAGGGAAGCATATGTTGCGATATGTTAACATGTAGTTTACTCGCATTAGTCGCAAACGTAAGACATGCTAGTTGTATACATAATATGACAAAGGAAAAACGGAGACTGGACACGCCTGCAAGCACACCGAGTATTATGTGATCACGACCATGGCAACCCGATAGGTTGTCTCAACCACTTTTGTGCACATAATGTCGGCTTGTAAGTTCGTATAAGCGTCGCCTCACAGAAAACCGTTAACTATGGCTTTCGCCTGCGTAACAATATCCTGAATGGGTTTACTGGGTCAGTTTGTTAACCTGTTGTCATGTGGCGTTTGACAATCGTCGACGTCGGGTTTCGAGCGGTCAGTCTACCAAGTTGAGACTGATGTGTCATCACTTGTTTGAACCATTCCAGGATGTGTTCGAAAACTCGCTGTGATAATTGTCGATCTGCTCTGTTTTTTTAAATGTCACTGCAATTGCAAGTGAATCGGTACACAACGTGGGAAACAAGAGTTTGAAGAACTACTTTCGCGATTACGGATTACACAGTACCGGGTGTGTTTATAGGCATGTCTAACCCCTGTTTGTCTTTATTCGTGTGATGCATATAGCCGGCATGTTTTACGCTTGCTAATGATGAGAATAAACTATGTGTTAACATATCGTAAAATATGTCTTCCGTCTTCTCTGATAATTACTAGTCTGCCAAACTAATTAGTAGTAATCACGCGGATATGGCATCTAGTTTGTTAGATATGCGTCATCACCCACCCAATAGTACAACTGCCGAGTCGCTTTGCCTGTGGTTTGAGGGAGAACTCGTTGTCACGTGTCTAACACTTTTACCTCTATCCGTACCTTATCATGAGGTGATCGAGTGGCCGATTGTTAACGTTTCAATAGACACAGATATGAATGGTCACGGGTTGACTTTAGAACTTGAGCTATGCTGTTACGCGACGTCTGAGAAAGCGTGAGGACATCTCGCAGGTGAAGTAAACAAGGAGACGAACAATGTTGTCAATGCTGGACGAGTGGCTGCTGCCATGGTTAATGTGTATTGTAGTTGAACTTGCACCATAGTTCAGACTGACACTTCAACTCACCATGTTCGAATCACCTCTGTATCAAACGCTAACTGAGGCTTTGTTTGTAAATCGCAGTGAAGTGAAAAGAATCACTGAAATAACAACAGGTGCAGCGGCGCTCATTATGGACTGAAAATAATGTTTTTTTTTAATTCATCAGGGCCATTACATCTACTTTTCGAATGAAAAAAATAATTAATTAAGATAGTACAGGAGGGTGGTGCGTGACTTATTTGATTTATTAACGATAGACGCTTGCTGTTTGTGTAAGTGGTATTTCCAATATTAAAAATTAGTCAATAGACTATAGTAAATGGTGTTCAGGATGCTAATTTTTATGTCCCGACTCTGGAACGGTTAATTCTGATATGTAGGCCTGCAGTTTTGATTTTCACCTAATAGAAAATCTACATATCTTGTTAGTTTGTCACTTATACAAAAAAGATTGACAGTTTACCGATTGAATTGCCCAGTGGTTGATTTGAGTCTAGCTTAAGGTCCATGTTGGAAGTACACCCAATCGACGCCCTGAAATTGTCGTGATGAGATTATGTCATTCCACTTCTTTGCAGGGTTATGGCGCATTGTCATGACTCTCTGTCCAATTTTTATCCATAAGGTCTTTTAAACGAACACATCGCTTATTATCTAATCGATAAGTGATCAGAGCTAGTTAGTAGATTGCAATTTCCATTGTAAAAATCGACCACTACTGAAGTCAAACTGCTGACTGAAAGTGTTCTTTTCGAAATTGATGTATTTGCTGAATCACGGTTGTAACATGTGTGCAGTGCGTTTTCACCCACCTTGAGTTCATTTGTAGTATGGCCAGAAAATGAAAGTAAAACATCATTTACCTAATAGGAGATCAGTAGTACAGTGCGGAACTTGGTTGCCTCATGAAAAGCATGGTCAGAGTTCTAATTCCGGCCGTGACTAGGATTGTCACTGTTGACGAACTTTAACAGGAATGAAACCCCGATATTATACTTGTATACGAAAGTGACTGGCTGATAAGTCTATGGGAATGTGACGGCTGCAATCAAATGTGAGCGATATTCAACTTATATATTTCGAAACTTGCGTTAGCCAATTTGAGTTTACTGTGAACACCCACATTGTTTGCACCAGTTGATTGAATGGAATCCATCTGTTGCATCGTTTTTGCATGGTTGGAATTAACACCGAGACAGGGATTCGATTGTTCTCTACTGCAACCTACATTTTTCGGTTGTTTTTTGTTATTGGGCTTTATGATTTTCATACCTCGTGTACCAGATAATGACTCAAAAGAGCTTACACACTCGGTTTCTTAATTTGAATTTCTTCTCTTGTCTGTTCAGTGAGTGTCTGCTTCGATGTTTAAACCATCCAGTTACGGATATTTACTGATTCGAGTTTGTGGGTTGAACATTGTGTTTCAATTTAATACTATTTTTCCTCTATCTCAATTACCCTGTTCGGAGGTGTATTGACTGTGTAGAATTTATTGATTTTCTATGTGTAACGCGCCTTGTGTTTATCTGCTGTTACCCCTTCCTGTCTTATGTTTTCTCATTCCCTCCCTCTCTGCCATTCTCTTTCCCATCACTCACCGGCAGATGTACAGTCTTATCAAAATAGCTCAGTTGCACCTCTGTTTTTCCGCACACGATCTGCTCATTCTTCTCTTCTCTGCATTGTCCCACGATCTGGATCATCCGGGATTTACCAATTCATATCAGGTAGGACAAGCTTACATTAGTGTATCCTGTTGAAGATCCACATGTCACCTTCAATTTAGTTCTGTGGTACCTGTTGATAGATAATCTGAAAACCAGAGAGCGATAGAGAATAGAATCAAAAATCGATAACCTTTGTCTTTTTGCTTCTGTTATCACAGTCAGTCACAGGTGTAGGTATGTTTGACCGAAATTTGGGTGGATTAGTGTCCCACATGCATCCGTGACACAGTTATTAGACCACCTGATATCTGACGGATAGTACGGTTGCATTGGCAAAATTCGCACAGGTTTTGAGAAAGTTGTTTATGATTTTTAAAGGGATGGATAGTTTTGGAAAACTGAGAAACATGTTTTAGATTTGTGAAATATGGCAAAACATAATATCAGTGCCCCGTCAAGTGGAAACCGCATGATATAACTTTTATTTAATTGTCTTAATGGTCTAATGGACAGAACTATAAAAAATGAGATTAACAATGAAATCTCCAATATACCTCTTGCCTGTTGTGTCAATATTATGTATGAACACAACCTGAGAAGCGCAAAGTCCATATACTTTTCTTTTGCGCATCATCATCATCACAGCAGCCATGAGCCTGACCAAAAGGTGCTGTGGCTCGGGCTGCCGCTCACCTCAACAGTGACGTGGAATATCCTAGAAGAAAACGTTAGTAAGAAGTTTGAAAATTATTAAAAAAACACTAAGCGGAAGAACTAGAAATGCTATGGATACAGATACGCCATTGACTGCGACACACCATCACCTCGGATAGTGTCTCTAACCAGCGATTTGAGTGATTATGAGGACCCCGTGCAGGCAGACGACACCTACTCATCGTGCCTAGTGGAGCAGTCAGGGTTTTCATATTTCGTGACCACGTCGTTGTTTGACCACCATGTGGTTTCACCCAACTGTTGGTGATCTCAGTATATAATGCTCGGTACGGTAAACGATCAGGTGGCATACGGAGTACGTGACCTAACCATCGCAAGCTGTACAACGTGATTAGTTTACCAATTGATCGCGCATCTTGAGCGTTTCGCACTACGCGTCGGCGATCGGTCACATTGCCCACGCGGTCAGTCCATTGGATGTGGGCTCATTGACGGAGACAGCGATAGTCAAACATAACAAGCCTGTTGATATCTTCCTTGCCAACAGGCCACGTTTCCGAACCACAGAGCAAAATGGAATGCACACAGGCATTGTACACTCTTCCTTTCAGCGCAGAAGATATCAGTTTCATAGCCGAGGTTTCTAACAGTGTCAAACGCTTGTCGGAGATGGGACTCATGAGACCAACGAAATCGCTGTTTCGCGAAATTATGGAAAAGGTCTCGGTTAAGTTTATTGTTATCTACAGGTCACCTTGGTTGCTGCCAATTATCATCAGCTACTGTGAAAGTCAAGCTCAGTGCCTAGGTAATACATCGATCATCATTCATGATGCAACTTTAATGTTGTTGAAGGAGATCACAATGTCACAAAAGAGTTGTTTTCAAAAATGCTTAATTATTTGCTCAGATTGACTACTTAATTCGAAACTGTCAACCGCAGGCGTAAGATGTATTGATTTGATCATCTGTCCCGCGACACTTGATCACAAAAAAGACAATATTCTGAACTTTAGTTGAGCAGTCAATAACGTTAACGCGCACGATTTATGAGCTAGCAAATTTCTCTGTACATTATCGTGTACACACTACAGAACAGGAGATAATAAGGCGGAAAGCAGGGTTCATATGTGAAAGTTAACTTACAAGATATCCATACGGTGGAGTTATTCGCTAATCAACCAGTCGCGTAGTTATGATGGCAGTGCTGAGCTAACTTAGAGGTGGTCACCAAAGTTTAACAGCAACTGCCTCAGCATATCCTGAGAACCCATCCCAGCATGGGTGAGGAAACATATGGCGCAGGTGCAAGCTCATAGCCTTTTGTACACACAGAAACCGCCACACAGACCACAGTTATCAGCGATCACTCGTCATCTCTTGGAGAGCCATCACGAGGTGAATCCCACGCAGGTATTCACAGTTGTTCACGCAAATGATTGCCTGTTACGATCTGCTGAGACAGGTGTTTTAAGACGTTACGCCCTGTCTCTGCGTACAGAAAGACTCATTTGTTAGCTTAACACCGTCATGATTGTTATGCGCCTGATTGGTTAACCAATAGCTCCGCCGTATGTGTCCCTTGTATGTGCAGTTTCACATTCGGCCCCTGCTTTCCGCTTCATAATCTCCTGTTCTGTAGTGCGCACCTGCTAATGTACAGAGAAATTTTGCCAGGTCATAAATCGTGAGCATTAACGTTTTTGATTGATCTACTAAAATTTGTTCTGTGACAATGCTGCTTTCGAAATACTCTGAATTGTCTCAGACATTTCACCAAATGCGATTTCTCTCTCATGGGTATACAACTGTTGAACTTGGCCTCATTGTCAACGAGGTAACTGCCAGCGAAAATCTGAAGAGGTTTACTTGGATCACAAGATCGCTTAACCATAGGATGGTTTTTTATGCTAGTAGTGATATTGTTGCGGTTTCCATTACCAAGGCAGTGTTATCACGGGGACCGGAAACACGGAGCTTGCTGGTAACACATTCAAGCTTCCGATCAGAGCTAGAACGCTAGAACTTTTAAAGCTTAGGAAACTCAGTCTCATGACAGTTAGGTGCATTGCAATGAAGAACCGAAGAGAAAACAGTTACTAATGTGATTCAGTTTTATCAACTCATTGGTGGAAAGACAAAATTAAGAGTTTATGTAAAATCCCAAACAATTTTTGGTTGAAGTTATTCCAGTTAGATAAATTGAATACTATTCACAATTGATCGCAGCTGTTGCACTGCCACAGACATTTCAGTCAATCCCTTTCGAAGAGAACCACTATGCTTGAGTTTTGCTCTCGTTGGAACTTGTCAGTAGTACATATCCCTGCCATGGCCGAGAATAGAACTCCGAACGCGTTTTCATGAAGTAGCCGTTGACCACTGACACATTGATCACACCTTAGGCACAAGTGAATTATCCTATGCAAACACCCAACTACAGTTGTTTTTGAGTAGTGTTCACATTGTCCAATCGTTTCGGGCGAATAGGCGGTAACTCTACTGTTAGGATTTCTGTTTAAATAGAAATTACAGAACTCATTTGAACACCAAGAGCGAACCTGAAATGTAGTGCTTCTTTTTGAAGGCGGATTTTTGAAAACTCTGCGGGTATGCTATAAACATGGTCAGTTGTGAATGATATCCGGTTTATACCAAACAGAATCTTCTATTACTTATCAGTAGTCTACTTATATTGTTTTTCTGCTAGTTCCATTTGACTTTTTGCAATCAAAATTCGCTTTGATCTCTGCTTCAACACAATCCTCCATTTGTTGACTGTAACTACCGATGACAAATATGTTTTTTATATGCAGTTGTGTGAAACGTTAATGTTGGCGTAACATTGCCTAGATGGATGAATCGATCAACACTTCCGAGTAGTCTGCTTATAGCCACAACAGTACAGTCAAAACTAACCCAATGTTGTAACAGTACCTTATGGATGTGGGATACATTCTATTACTAACCAGTTGTTTGAGACGGTCAACATAGTGTACATTGTAATCGACGAGGAAGATAGAGATCAGACGCTACTGGTAGACGCCATCACAGTTTCAGCGCGCCTTAAGGACTTGTCCACAAATGCGTATTTTACACATTTAGAGCAAACACTCAGAGACTTTTCACCGATGCTTCTACGCGAACGGGATGAACGCTTTTTAACATCGATATCAAATGAAGTTTGTTCCCCATCATTGCAAAGCATTGGCTCAAGCTTACCACAAACTTTTGGCGTGTTAGAACGGACAAATAATTTTGTCTACCTGCTCAATTGCATATATGTGGGTAGAGATATCAGTGGGGCGATTGGCAATCGTATTTCGGAGGCTTGAATGTCGTTTTCCACATTGCGCCTTCTGTAGCGAGGGAAAGCTGTGTATTCCAATGAGAGATTGAATGTATCCTACATAGGTGCGTTCTGCCTTTTTGTACGCCTGCTAAAGCTGGCCTACTCAGGCGGAAGTTCTTCGCCTATTATCCATTCTCGACGATCACTGCTTGCGTACAGTTGCTGGTGTATGGTATGTTCGCCTTACGATCAACGAGACTATCGGACAATAGATTCCCCTGAATAGCACTCCGTACGTAACGCGATATCTCCTCATCTATTTGGTCCGCCTGGACACCTCCCGCCATCCTGTTTTTTTGGTTCATTGAGTCTTACTTACGGAACCAAGGTCTGGTGGAAAAGGTACCGTGTTAACCAGCCGGTGACTTAGTACAAATGCATGAAACAGTTAGCAGTGAGGCTTACCACCGTCGCTTGGGACCCCACGATCCTGAACACTTATAGCACTCCAAACGTAGATGCCCAACAGGCGATCTCCATCATTAAATCTATCTTGTGCACATGGATTATGTTGCCGTCGATGGCATGGCTGTCTCCATGATTAAGTCACTCGTGAACACTTGTCCGGATTCTCATCATGCTCTAGTATGTGCCAAATTCATTGTGCATCTCAGTGGTCAACTACCCATTGGCTTAAATAAACTAACAGAGTTACAAGCGCCCTACACCCACCAGAGTACACTTGCCTCTATCCTAGAATTCCACCCATCGAACGACATTGAGGTACATTGAGTATATGTTCAGTATGCGATGCATAAGTATGGTGTTACCTCTTGCAGTGTTACTGTTAACTTATTCGCCATCATATGAGTTTCCATGCTGTCCGTCGAAATTCTTGATACCTACCTGTATATTTCCTCCTTCAACAGCAATTACTGAATATACAAAGCTATTTGCTTGAAACTACTATATCAGATAATGGTAGATTGCTACGATTGATGACTAAAACGCACTTGCGAGATTGAACGGGATGTTGCTACCGGAAATCCCGGAACTTTATCTACACCATCCGAGCAACCGGTTGCAGGAAACCAGCTGTGAGCGCAAAAATCTGCGAAGCCAGTGGCGAACCCATTTATAGTTTACAACAAAGTTTGCGACGCAAGAATGAGTACTTCCAGCAGTAATCCCACCGGCCACCTGAGTCGTAAACTACTCCTTAGAGAATCTCCTGCGTTCGGTTACCCATGAACTTTTCGGTGTACTCGGAAAGAGAATTCACACTGAAGATCAACACGTAGTGACACAATCGGCTCAGACGAATCGCCTATCGCTGTTTTCATAGGTGGAGTCGCAAATCTGATGAAGATGACAGGTTTGTTCCGGAAACCTTAGATTAGGGACGTTGTTCCGAACTGCTAGAACTTGGCTAGCATCATCTCCGTTCTCAACTATGGTTTACGTACTTCGTATGCATTCCATCAATGTATAAGCTGGTTCATAGTTTGTCAAGGCTTATTGTAGCTACTGTACTTCCTAACGCATGGGCAACATATCCTCTCAGAACAAGCTAGGTTTCATCCTAGTCGTAACTGTGTTAATCATATCCTCGTATTATATCATATGCCTGAACATCACCATTTATATGGAAGGACGATAATTCTCTCTTTGAATGCCAGCAAGGTCTTTGATTCGATTGACAGACGCCCTGATTATCAAAGAAGAAGTTAGAGAGAGAAGTTAGTTAACATCCTGAACGCAATTTGCCATCAAACCTCGGGGCGAGTTAGGGCTTATGGGAGTTTATCACGAACTTTCAGCACCTTAAGTGTGGTGCTTCGTAGTCGCTTATCCTTTCCTCCCCTGTTCAACTTTGCAGTAGACTGCATCCTAAAGTGTTCTGTGACAGACTGTGAGTGTGATGGTATGAAAATGCCCTCAGGCACTAGACTTTGTGAGGGTCTACGAGTAGCTCACAATGTTCTAGACAAGTTAAAGGCTCTACTTAGTTATTTTGGTATACCGTTTGTACCTTCTAAATACAGTGTGTCGCTGCGAAAGTGATGAGGTTTTTCCTCCACGCCCATCTTTGTTGATGAGTTGTTCGAGGTATTTGAAGAATTTGTACAGTCTCAACTGCATCGAAGCTTGTTGAATGTCTGATGGAATAACAAAGCTTAGATGGCGTTTTCTAACCTATTCCATCTGTGGCACCTGCATGATCGCAGTATTTCTGGGAAAGGGTGATTGCATAATACTAGTCTTATTGTAAGAATAGAAAATCTAGCTGATTGGTACAGAAGATGTTTACAGTGTCTCATTTGGCCGTCGATCTTAATGAGATGTTAGAAGCGTATGATCAAAACACCGTGTCAACAACAACAAAATTTGCTGGATTGTTTTCGGGACGGACAAATTTCGCCAATTCGTGAGCACAATAGTTTCATCTGACAGACTCCGTTAGCATGCACACATCTTACGGATGACATCCTATAACGAAAAGTCGTTCAGTAAAGCGTGATCTTTATTGTCTACTTCGAATGTTCTCACGCTACTCATACGCTCGCGTTTATGAACCAGAATTCCAGTGTACCTCGCAGCAAGGTTTCCACTTAAACTTCCTGTGCATTCCTGCTTGGTTCTATGCGTCTGGTCGACGTTTTCTGCCATGTATTTTCGCTCGTCATTTCTTTCCCGTTGGTCCGATTACGTTGAGTTATCCGTAATCCATCCGCTGTGGGTGCTGATCATATTTCAACACCACATAGAAATGTGCTGGAATAATCGTGTCTCCAGCTTGGTTATTCATCACAGTCTGACCATTTGTCACGTCGTTTTCTGTTTATGAGTTTGGCTATAAGCGACAGTCAGGTACCCAGCGTATTACTTTCATTGATATTGAAGCCTGTTTCAATAGGACATTTCGGGCTGCCTTGCTAGAGTCCAAAGAACAAATTACACGTTGAGGATGCTGTCTGGTATAGTGAACAGAAGAGCTCATTTCCATTCTTTCTGTGTATCTCTGTATGCACAAATTTAGCGTCTTCTATCATTTTCATCCTACACTACTCACAATTTTCCATCCATCCGGTATGCATGCCACTTTATGCAGTTGTTCTT
>JTDE01000239.1:229504-283857 GCA_014338405.1 Paragonimus skrjabini miyazakii
TATATATATATATATATATATACTGTTCACTCCCGTAAATCCTCTGCTTTGCCGAACATTATGTAGGCAGATCGTCTGCGGTTGGAAACGGTCGAAAAACAACTGTGGTCATTTCCTCAAACATAGTTGTTACAAAGTGATGGCAGTGGTTGACAAAGCTCACTAGTACGACCGTCTCAGCAAGTTGATGGCATTCTTGCACACAAACCGTACATTTTCTTTCTCCCTGACACATATATTCACTACTATTTTTATATATGTCTCTTAAGATCACCCTAACTGCCAGTTACGCATATGCAGGCTGGAACCTCAGTTGACGCGAATGCTGTTGGCAATATCTGGTTTACATGTGATTTAGTGACTTACATAACGTCAGCTATCTCTTGATACCGTACTGAAACATACTTGTTTGCCGTGTCATTGTGATTACTTGCAAAACTAAATAAAAAATATTCCTCGCAGAATGTTCTCAAGTCAAGCCTTCGGTACACGCGCTGAAACCATTTGTTTTTTTTGCATTGTTTTCGTCATGGAAGCATGTGAGCCGAACCGAAAGCGATCTGTTCTCATGCTTCAACTAATTCGCAGGAGCTTACTGATAGCAATGTCAAGTAGAAGTCGCACGAGTGTAGGCTCTAACCGTGACAACAGTTAACTGAATTTGGACAATCTGACAGTATGCATTTCACACATAGTCTTATATATATACAACATAGCATCATTCTAACGTTGTGCACGCTGAAGAATGTTTTTCTGCAGTGCTTTATTCGATGATTTCAGTCCAAGCTGTATCATCGACTTTTACACAAGTATGGTTCATCGTGTACTGTGAGCTACACGTAGTTTATGTAGGCACAGTTAGTTTGGCTGCTTAAAGTCATTCCAGGGCTGGAATTCGTCGTGTTATGTCCGACCTCTTCAGAGCTTTGCAAAACAGAATCGAATATTCTGTTCGTCATTTTGATGTTTTTGTACTTTGTACTTATCTTGAAGTCACTCATGTCACAAATTCTGAGTGTTTGTCTATCTCTTTAGTTTGACTTATATTCGGAAGTATCTGTTTCGATATTCTGGAGAGATATAAAGACTCTACTCTTCACTTTGGCCTTCTATCTTTGTAGCCAGCATTGGGTGACTGTAATACAAACGGCCTAACTCACGCACCCCCTTGTCTTATTCCTTCAGGTTGACACTGGATGTGGTGTGTAAGTGAGTGAGTGAAACTGCAAGTGGTGTAGTGCATGCAACTTATGATGACGTATATGCACTGCATTCGTTGACTTCGTGTTAGAGATCTCCACTATTCCCGTCCAAAGCCGCCTTCTTCCCCGAGAAAACGATTTTGTCTGATCAGACCAAACGGAAATTGTCAGAACGATCCAGAAGTTACCTTCGTTATTTTTTGCTTACTCAACCTTTATTCCGTCATGCTCATTGGTGGTTTAGTGACCTTAACTACTATTGTTAGTAACTGTCCTTCGATCTTATGTTTCAAGAATAGTTTTAGACCACCATTCATCATATAATTGCTCTGTATTTTCTTCCCCGTCACACACGTTTTGGAGCTGAACAAAGTGACTTATTGCACTCATCTTTTGATTTGATTTGGGAGCAATTAACGGGGACAGTCGCATTGTTCTCGGAAACAAGATTTCCCGTTTTATTTATTACGAGGAAGTGAATTCGATTTCTATCATGCGTATTACTATTCCGTGATCGATCCAGTGCATTGTTTTCGAGGATTTACAAGATACCGTCCATTATCTTACTCTCTATCATAAGAGGTATCATTGTTTAGGACGAATGAACTGAGCTAATTGGAGATCAGTTAGCAAACTTTTACGTAAAAGTGGGGAAACCATCCGCAACAAGTTTCTACAGCGAACCGATATACCGTATTTCTGTTACGGATTTACAAACTACGCTTCGCCTTGATGCTTTGGTTCATCCATTTGGCATACTTCTGGCAAGAGGCTGCAGTACCCGGGATTTTAAGTTCCTTCATGTTCCTTTCACTGCAACTGTCATTTCGATCGCCGAGCAGCAGCATCATTTAAAGTCTTTGTACACTTGTGCTGACGAGATCTACTAGTTTTCTAGCAAGTTGAGATCGAGAGCGCACGCTGGGTGGCCTGTCCTAAGCACTAACCCCTCCAGAAAGTACCCATATCCCCATACTATATGACGTATTAATTGAGACCTAATATTGCTGGAAAATTCTCGTCCCTTCATAGTTTGAAGAGTTGAAGACAATGTATAGTTCGCAAACGTCTAAAGACAAGTCTGAGCGTTTAGATTACCATCTAATAAAACCACATTGTCTGCTGCAACTTGCTACTTTCATTCGAAGTTCATGTTAACAGTATCTCCATTCCACAAGTCCGCCCGAATCAATTCGTCACTGATGGGAGCAGAATGTTATTGATGGGCCTAAAAATATGGGCCTCATTCTGTAAGATGCGTTGATCTACCCACTACTGATTCAACGAAATGGTTTCATTCTTTTACATACCTGCCGAAGCGCTTTTTATTGAACTGGAGGATAGTGGTAATGCTAATCTTCTAGGTCATTTTGCTAAAGCTACAGGTCGTCTCTTTCTTTGCACTGGCACGATTTTTCCTGTTCCGTTGACGCACGGCAGCTCCATTAGACTTTTGGCAATCGACCTTATCTACCGGGAAGCTAAACTTATTCTCTTTTCAGAGCCAATCTGACCGCTTTTTCGTGGCGTAACGCAGGCAAAACAAACGCAACTTTAACTCACACGGGGTTTGACTACATGTCACTGAATCAATTCCAAGTTCACTAGTATAATGGCCTAATAATACTCATGCTGCCTAAGTAGAGACGCATATTCTGTTATTGGTCACCTGATGTCCATACGATCAGTTGCCTGCGTTGTCTGTTCTGTCTGAGAGACATATAGCAATCTGGGCTGGTCGTGCGGTTTGGTCGCGACCTATTTTTATGTTTTGTTTACCATAGATTTCTTTCAAACAAAATTCAGTCCGATGAATAGTGGGTGATTTGGTTTATTTCAAATAGAGCATCACCCACAATTGATCGCGCCTGTTGCATTCCCACAGACTTTCCAGTTGGTTTCTTTCGAAAAGAAGCACTAGAGTCGAGTTTCGCTCTCATTAAAACGTGGCCGGAGTTCTAGTCTCGGTGGTGGCAAAGATATGCACTACTGACGAGCTCTGGTGAGAGCGAAACTCGATTCTAGTGCTTCTTTTCGAAAGAAACCGACTGGAAAGTCTGTGGGAATGCGACAGCCGCGATCAGTTGTGGGTGATGTTCAGTTTGAAAGTTCACTTTATTTCAAATTGAATTGATCGTAGCCCTCGCATTCATATGTCTTTGGTCCAGCCCACTTCGAGATGAAGCACTAGACATGAGTTTCGCTCATGTTGGAGCTAGTCAGTAGTACATATCTTCGGCCGGACGGGGTTTTACACCCCAACCCTCGTATTTGTGGGGCTACCGTGTAAACCATATCGTCAGTAACTTCAAAATAGCCATGACCGAGTGATCATATCCAAGCGCCCAACCATAACCTTGTGTGACTAGTGTTCAGCTTGCCCGGTCGCTTCGAAGGAAGAATGAACAGGATCGCTTTGTTCAATACAGTCAATAACCCTATGATCAGGACTTCTCAGTTGAGTCTAAGTTATCTTCCTTGAACCAACTGAACATGACTTTAATTTTTAAAAGGAGTTCTGAGGTTCAGATTACTTCCACTTGAGTCTGAGGCTTCCTTTCGAAATGAGCTAACCGAAAGGCTCACCAGAATGCGAGGACTACGATGAAGTGTGAATGTTGTTCAGTGTGAAACAATTCAAATCCCCAAACGTCTATTGAAATACAGCCTACCGCTTCCAACTAAGATCCGTTCGTTTGTTGTAACAACTGATTGCTCTTGGCCTTCTACTGAGGATGATATTGCGAAGAAATAGGATCATATAATTTTGTTGTGGTGTGTTTATTGATAGCGCTCGAATTGTCGGCAAGTCGACTGTTGAGTTATTTCGAATCAGTTCGCCTTAAAAAGTTCAATGGTGTCCGATAAAGGTATAAAACTTTCATTTTTGATGCATCCATGAACCAGATACATCACGTTGGCTAATCGGGCTCATTGGCATGAATGCTGTCGTTGTTTGGCCGAATTGTTTGTGAAATGAGTGCACTTAATGACGCGGGGCAGTGAAAGCCATTAGGAAGCTGTCTTGCTGATGACGCCTTACTTTCACTTACAGCTCGGTTGTTTGTTTGTAAAGTGTAGGCACCTTGATGTTCAATGTTTAAATATAGACGTTGCTATTTTTTGGTAGTTAGGCCTCTTCTCATCCCCTTCTTTCCCCCCTTCTCTCTTCTTATACTGGGTTTGCTTTTTTTCCGTGGTTGTTTAGCAGTTAATCATCAGTGTGAACCACTGATGATAATGGTGGTAGACATTGCATACGGCTCAGCACAGAGATATCTGGCGAATCTGCTAATCATAAGTTTTGAACAGCAGTTTTGTTCACACCTAGATCTGTTGCTTTGAGATCATAAGGCTATTTTTACCGTGTAACGAACATGCGTGTGCTGATTGTTGTCAATTACCTATACCTAGACAGCGGCAGCAGCTGTTGGTGCAGTCGGATTTTGAACCCGCAATCGTTCTTTTAGCAACCGTCACTAGTATATACTACAATAAGTGTACACTGTGTTTTAGGACTGTGTACAAAAAAAGCATATCCTTGTTTTGTCCATGCCTGTCGACTTTGCATCAATCGACTTACGGGGCGGCCTGGGTTTTGACCTTAAGCATAACCGAATTCTTCGGTCTGTGGGCATGAACACCCGTTTACTTGTTGTCAATAAGTGACCCACTGTCTCGTGTAACGGCTGACACTATCAGTGTTCATGAGTTGGCACAGATGAATTAAGCATACGCTTCACAGTTGACACATTCAGTTCCTATTAACGACTTACCGTCGGGACCGACACGCCCATACCAAACAAAATGCACATTTTGCCGTAAGTCTGTCAAATAGTACACACCGTTTTAGGGTTATTGACACTCTCCACCGTTACTATCACATTCGTTATGTTTCGACCCTGATCAAAACTTGCAGTGGAACAAGACACTAACTTGAGACAACCATGCGAACTGTGTATTTCTTTCTGTTTATGCCCCATAGCCTCAAAACGCAGATTTGTGACAAATTGTCACATAAATTTTGTATCGCTTTCAGTGTAACCAGTTCTATCATATAACATGTCAGTCTGGACCCTTTACTTGTCAGTTGTGCTGTTATATTCGTTGCTTAATTTAGGCATGAGGGACCACCGACTGTGTATATCATCCTTGTGTTGTCATCTCGTCTTTTGAAAGTTCATGTGCAGTATCACTGCTAACAGCTTGACGTTAGTTTCACATACCCATTTAATCGTGTGCTACTTTGTACAACATTTTATCATGAAATGTATAGTATTTTTGCGCGCATGTCAATGACAATCGATCTATTCAACTGCCGTTAATAACCGGGTATTAAAAAGGTGTGTTTAATTTCAATTCTTTCCCTCTTTCATCCACTTTGTCTATCATGTTTTAATGCTTTCTAGTCGGAGATCCAGTTGACGAAGGCGCGTATTTCGAAGTCAATCTCATTAATACGTCCTGAACAATATCACAAGGTTGTTTTTTCTAGAAATGATGTAGATACGAAGCGTATTTCGACAGACTACTCCGGTTTTCCGACTTATTCAGTATGGTTTACATGCCTTACTCACAAACGTTAGACACTGTGTCAATCCGCTTACCACCGGGAAGAAACTTTACGCTGAAATTTAGCAATGCACCTAAAATTTCGTTCTGGGTGAAGTCACTCAGGAACTCTATTGGTTGAGCCCTTGTTCTCTTTATACCGTTCATACTCAGTTCATCCGAGCTGCCCTGCTGTCTTATCTGTTGATATTCTGGATGTCAGATATGCCATCAAAACCATTGTGTTGTTTTACCCTATCATTACGTCGATGTTTGTTGTAATGAGGTGCTAGCTGGATTGTGTTCTATTGCTTCATTTTCGAGTTGATGCTTCGGTATACACTATTGTAGGGATGATAGGAGTTATAACGACTGTGATGGTGTTGCTAGGGTCAGGTTTCTTTTCCAGTATTCTACGATAAAACTGAGTTATTTTGCCTTTTCGGATACACCTAATTTTCATTTGGCATATTTGTAGTTTTGTCCTTCATTCCTCCACGGCTTCCTGAGTGATCACTTGTTTACGACCAACAGTAATCGCCTGCGACCGGCTGACGTATTGTTTCCGGGTTCTTTTATCGCTTTGTCTGTACGATACGCGTGTTCAGTTGTCTTCTTCTGCTGTTATATGTGAAACCAGAGGTTCCAAACCTGGTGATCACTATAGTACCCGGCAGATATCCTCCTTCACTCCAACGGATAGTCTCATTTATCCCGTGTATGTGTTCGTGCATTTTTGTTGCACACTAAGTTGTTCATATGTTAGAGAATACTCCGAATCTAATGAACTCGTTATGGCATATTTTTATGCTCAAACAATGTTCGCTGCTCATTTATGAGCTTGCTGTCCGTCTTTACAAATAGCATTCATCTTTTGCATTCTACTTTAAAGCTTTTCAATTGTTTCCTCACTGATTATCTTTTAGATGTTAGTTGTATCCCATCGGCCGTTTGATGACGAACACTCTTGGATTTTATCTCAACAATCCCGTTGCGTCCTTCTCACGTGACCTGCGCTTTCTACCTCATTTTTTCCCCACATACTTCTTGCTCAGGTTGTTTCTCTGTTTTTCTTTTATTTCTAACCTTCCATTCATTAAAAGCCTTAATCACAAAATTGTCATGATTAGGTTCAACGTACGCGACAATTTATACGATTTTACATGTTTATCTATGTAAAAGTCTTAATTTGACATAGATATGCATTAGGCTGTTACTGTGCATTGTTATGCATTTAGATATTGGACATCGGAAGAGTGTATACTCTTGTTAGTACACGCTTTTATTATAGTATTTCAAGTTCAGGTTGGAATTTTTTAGCAAACAACTAAGTGCATTCTGTAGTGTAATCTCGTCAGTTTTAACAACAGCAATACGGATGTAATAGTCGGTTATGCAAAAATCTATCAGTGTTTCTCTTTCACTTGATCGTTTTCACGTGATCCACATTGACTTCGTTATCTGTGTATCTGCACAATGAGGCTAGAGTTGTCAACCTAGATGGGGTATTCACATGATTACGTTTGTAGAAGTGCGTGTGCATCTGTTCGTTTAGCCTGAGAGGTATTATCTATCGCATTCTAAACGTAGGAACACTCAGGTTACATCCAACTGTTCCTGCATTTTGTGCGTGCAATGATTCCATAAAGAAAATCCACGGATAACTTTTCTAGTAATGAAAAGCACTAGCCCATTCAGTAATTCATTGTCGTAGGCTACCTATTAAAACGGTCATGCAACCTTGCAAACCCCTTCAGAGTAATACTAGTAATTTGCTTTGGTGATTTTGGAATTCACGACGGTACCAAAAGTCCGAACTGACCACAGGAAAGAGAAACCAAAAGGTATTTTGAACTCACATATACTACTCAGATCATTCTTCTAGACCGGGGCAACATTTGTCGCTCATTTGTCTCAATCGTAGAGTGGAATCCGTCGCGTGTTATCTGTTACAATTAATATTTTCTCGATAAATCTGGTATTTCATACAGAATTTCGGTCGCTTTTACGAGGACTTTTAAGCTGCTGCGGAGAGTAGACTAGCGAATCCAACGCTTCAGAAATGTTTTTTCCTATCCGTATCCCCCATCCCCACTCAGTTTCCGCATGTCCAAGTGCCATAATTAAATAGAACAATCTGTTCTCGTAATGTGTACTTTGAGTGTAATGATGTTTGACGACACTTTCACATCTTTCTTCTTCATTTTTAGCTTTCTTTCTAACCATTTTGTTCTTTGACGATTACAGATCTGACTTACAAAAATGTGATAAACTATTCCAAACAGGTTTCGCATGTCAATTTGCGTCAAGCAGCATGTCTGTCTATGACACTGTCAAGCTCTTTTCAACATCTTGCTCTCCTGACAATTATCTTCTTTTAGTTCACTGAATGAAACCCTTTACTTCCAAATTGCCTCAAAGAATTTGTAAGTAACTTCTAAAATAATGATCTACAGAACGGAATTTATGGTTGAAGAATTATCTGGCAGAGGGATGTGACTGAACCAATGGCAGACTGAACAATCGAACATAGTTAACTATAGGAGCATGTTCAGCTAATGAATTAGGATGTCAGGCGGACAGACATGTTTTGTTTTGCCGTGTACTTTGTAGAGGAAAAATTCGGCGCGCAGGAATAAAATATCCTTTTCCTTCTGGGGTTGAGGGTAGGTGGATGTTCATTCATTGTCATAATGCCACATTAGTGATCGTACTGTTCCCGTAATGGGGAGTGCCGTATTTATGACCGTGTATTGGGTTTTAGTGTCATAACAAGGGGAACATCTGAAAAAGTGAAACGAAACGAATCCAAACCCATAGCCTCATCACTGGAGCACCATTGGTTTTGATTTCACGCCACCAGTTAGTGTGTTCTCTACATCCAAACCCTCATCCCTCCAACCCACGTCATACATACACACCGCTTGACTGTCGCTCCCAGTGAAACGCAAGTCGCGCGAAATGCACACGGCACGTTGTTGTGTGGGTTAGTATTCATAAAAGTGTTCGAGCCGCCAAAACCTGTCTTGTGAGATCCGTACACTTATCGGCGTGCGAGGCTTGTCTATTTCAAAAACATCGGTGAACGGTATCGCTTCTCGTATGGTGCTGTCACCACACACTTGCAACGCTACGAAAACATGGCGTCTCACAGCCTCTGGAAAGGCCTGTAAATCATCAATCAGACTGTTAATTTTAATTCCGATCTAACCAGATCTGACCCCGTTACTCAGGTTGACAAACTGTTCGCTATCTTCAAAGCATCACCATCAATGCTGTACGCCAACACTGGCTCCTGCTAATCTTGAAATTTCTACGTGGACCTCGTTGAGACAGATTACTGGGTAGAACGGCGAACTGACGCCATCCATAGGTTTTCCTTTCATCCATCGTCTGAGTCGCATCTTTACTCATTGTTTTCATACCTTTTCTTATCATTGTCTGCTATTTTTGGTCTTTGTGCATCATTCGAATCCAAAAAATGTAGGATCATTCTTGACCCATTTATCCAAAGCGATCCACAGTTGATGGAAATTTTATCCGCAGGTGCCATTAAACTATCATAATTATGTCACATTCTCATCCTGATTGGCGATGAATAGCTGAGCTTGCAATTGACAATCATCAAGTGGTAAAAAAAATTATACTGTACCATGCATTTTAATCTTAGTGAAATTCGTGTTATCATTAACAGTAGTTATGGTCTGACCCTAAACTCAGATAATTCAGTTGTCAGCACTGACGACAGCCATTTACCCGATTATTTCAGCACAAGTGTTTTCAAAAAGGTCTTCATAAGTAGTTTCGATGGAGTCTCTGCGCTGTGTGAAGTGGACCAATGAAACCAGACCAAAGCTGTTCAGACAGAGTAGAGAAGCCGTACGATAAGGATGAGAAACGAGACCAAAAAACGAATTAGCAATACGGCATAAACGAATATACACAGGAAAACTCGTCATGGCGCAGGACTTTTTGTGTAGGTTGCGTTTACAAACTAGGTTTTTATACCAATCATCAGGTTGTCGTAACCAGTGTACGTCCTCTTGTACTCTGGAGTTTGTTTTTTTCGCACTAATTTTATGACTTACACTGTCACTTTATTGTACAGATTAATGTGGGCTCGTGGCTCGCATTACGCTACAATGATCAATCACCTTTGGAGAACCATCACTGTGCGATGGCTTTCGAACTGATCTCCAATCCTTTCACTAATATTACCTGTGGGCTAAACAAAACGGAGTTACTCTGGTTTAGAAAAGCGGTGATCAAGTGAGTGATTCATTGTATTCCTCTTGGTGAGATTTCGTAAGTTCGGGTAAACAGGGGCGGAGGTCAGACATTCTATTTTTCCGCAACATGCTGTCTACCTCAGAACGAACGCGTTGTCCTTTCAAGTTGAGCCTGTTCAAGCTCTTGATGCAGTCTGTATAAGAATATGCGCATCGCTTGGTTGATTCATTTCTTCTACCCACGGTCGATACTTGTACATACGCGCAATTTCTGAGCTGTAGGCCACCATATCTTGTTTTCTTGTCTTTGTGGTCACGAATCCGTGTCGTCTAAATGTCACCAAATGAATATGCCTTTTCGGTCAGTCAGAATAACCACAACTATCGAACTCCCTTCACATTGTTGACATAGCAACCACGTCCACACGGTGTATGACCTTGATTAGTGGAGTTCTAACCATCTTGCTAATTCGCATGCGCTTCATTTCACATATAAGTGAAGTGACTATTTTTCATCTGTCCTTGAATCTTTTGATGTAGTATGTTGCTCTTCTCTGTTTCTAATCTGCCGGAGATTAAATAAGATGGCATTTATATATTGTGCATTTCATTTTTTGAAATAATCCGGCAAAATATTGCACTATACGCTTTTCGCGATCAACGTAAATTCGTTGTTATGGATATTCTGAAACTGCTCGATTCTTGTCTTTTTTTGCGCCACTTATCATTCAGGTGTATCCTCGCCACAGATATGGCTACACACGGGGATTGCGTGAACCGATTCCGCGAGCTTCTTTCCGGACTAATTGACACAAGCAAATGTCATTCACATAACTCAACGACGATAGACGACCGCGTGAGGCATCTGCCTAACGGTCCTAACAGTCCGGTCGAGGGGGCCGATAACTTGCGTCGAGTGTTTATCGAGCAACCGGAAACTCGACTGACTGTTATGTTGATTCTGTTGAAAACATGTGACATTTCGAACGAAGTTCGACCTCCATCAGTAGCTGATCCCTGGCTAGATTGCTTGCTTGATGAATTTTTCTATCAGGTAAGCATGGACTTTGTTTTGATAATAACCGGCAATGCCAGTAATAGGGATTTACCGGTTAATTCACATTTGGTACTCAATAGCCGTCTTTTTAACTGTAATCATATTCATACTGAAACTTCTGTTTGTTCATAATCTTCACAACGTTTACCGTTTACAATTGTTTTGTTGATCCATATTCAATACGATAACAAAGGCGGCAATTTTAAATTGAGGTCATTCTCAGTTGGAGTTTCCTGACCTCAAATATTTCAAAAGCGTCAGTATGAACATTCATGAAATTATAAGATATCCGCGTCAAATTTAGTACGAATGAAGTCAAACAGTTTGAGCACTGTGTTCTACATGTTACTGATAAGTGAATTGAGAATAACACAACGTTATAAGTAAGTTGTAATACTCTACGTTTCAACCAATTCGGGTGGCCTTTCTCAGGAGTGTTGTAATCGAAATCACATTAACAGCGTCAGTGGGATTTCGATTACAGCACTCCTGAAAAAGGCCACCCGATGTGGTTGAAACGTAGAGCATTACAACTTGTTCATAACGTTGTGTTATTCTCACTCCATTTCTCATTCATGAAGTTAGTTAATTAAAATTTCCTCGTTAACTAGTAAACGAACTATCAGCTTTGTCCCGTGAGGGAAGAGAAAATACACGAGCTGACGTAATTGATATCTTTTGATCTGGAAACTAAAACCACTAACCTTGGGCTCAGAAGAGGGTGAAAAAGGGTTTTCCAAAATGTTGGTCCCATTAATAATCAGTGAGGATGAACGTTTGCTTGCTGTTCCCTTTTTAATGGAAAAGAACCAACAACTGTTCTTTGTGTTGCTATTTTCTTTCACTTCCAAACAGTCTTTTATGAAGAGGCCCACATTTTGGTAGTCATCATCTTGTGCTGACTCAAGCCTCTGTGAGTTTAGTAAACACGAGACTTTACAGTGTGGTTTACACAACAGTCCATCATATAGAACACCTCTTCGTGAGTACAACGAACAGCTAATTGTCTCATATCTTTATTAGTCGGCTATTGACAAGAAAGGCGTTTTACTGGATCGTGTTAGAATTGTAGGTTTCATGTATCAGGGAAATATTGAGTACCAAAAACTGTTAGTGATGTTAACCTGGTTTTTGAGATCTGCAAAACAAGGTTGGTATTACTGTTAATTGCATAAGCGTTGGTCTTTTTAATATCGCCTCTGCCGAATTCGTTAGTTGCATTTCGCATTTTCGTTGGCTCGACATAAATTGCCTAACTGTGATTCGTGTTTATTTCGTTGCTTCGCCGTCTTCGGTTACGGTTAGGTAGGTAATCATTTGGCGCTCAAGCGCGTTGTTCTTCAGTTACCTCATCTACTCTATGGTACACACAGGTATACAGGTAAGCAGCGCACATGTTCTCAATTCTGGCGTCATAGTCTTACATAGTATCCTTGTGTGCGTGCTTACTAGTGTACGGCTTACAGCCATTCTCCCCTTGTTCTTCTTGCCGGCACATGTTTTTAATTTGCTCTCGTAATTTTACGTTTCCATAGTAACCGACGTCGAAGGGAGAATAGAAAATACTTCACTTGTGTTGATTTTTTGTTGGCAGAGCAAATATCGCGATCGAATCATTTTTTTATTGTCCCGGTTGAAATGGACCTAATGGCGAACATGTCGCATTAGTTTAGAGACGTCGCACCAACTTCTTGGGGTAATGTAGAATAGTCTAATTCTCGAACAACGTCAACAGTAGTTGCGACAACGATGAAAGCAACCTGACGAATATCAACAAATGCTCATCGTAACTTTGATGCAAAACTCATTGGTACCAACATGCCTCAGTACTCTTATACTTCACCAGTAGTCAATCCCAAGCATGACACATTCCGGTTTAAACAATCACCGCATCAATATATTTTGCTGGTTCCACCTGTCCAGCTGCGTGACTTTCTGTAATCATCGAGCAAGGCGAACTAAAAGCCTAGGTCCAAAAGAACAACAACAAATAGACCCGCGAAATTGACGGAATAATTATGAAATGCGTACCGTTTTTTTCAAATCAAAAATACATACTTCTACTCTTTTTGGACAAAATAAAAAAATACAATTATTTTTGTACGATTTGCAATGTTACAAACCGTAAACAACAGCAGAGCACGGCGTACGGGGATTGGCAGTATCGACCCGTAAAAATTATTTGAAAAACATAACAAACGCCAAATCGATTTGTAAAATGTTGAGATTGTTCACACCCTAGAACAAATAAACCAAAGAATAGAGGTTCAAGTGTTAAAGTATTAAAATTACCGGGTTCTCTTGATAGACTGGTAAGGAGTGAGAAATTTGTATTCATGAAGAGTTTCCTTACACCGGATACCTTATGTGCTTCGACCAACACGCATAAAAACAGTATCAGAACTTTCACTCACAAAACAGCGAGGATTGGTACCACGCTAGACATTGTCCTCACGGACAGAATATATACAGCTGGTGTGGACAAACAGGATGTTTAGGACAATCTCCGAACTGTTCGGCGGCCCATGAGTATGAGGTGATACGAGCAAATGGACACTGTAAGTATCATCAGAAGGCACATCTGCATAATAATCGATATTCATGATGTTCACGTTCGCTTTCAGTTGTACATCGAGTCCGTTATCACACTAATCTCGCCTCACATCTGAAGAGCATTTGGATAATCTGTGGTTATGATAACAGAACAAACTTCCGAAATGCTCCTTACACCACTTTACAATTGTCTGGAAAAGTAGATTATTTACTTACTGTTGATACCTTCCAGACGCATAGCGTTTTGTTGTAGACCTAAACATTGTTTACGGTGGGTCATGCAACTTAAAAGTAGACACAAGCAAAATTATGGAAATAGATTATAGTAATTCCAAAGTTTTCACTATATCTAATTAGCTGAATGGATAGTTGCCACACGTTAGCCTTCAGTGTTTTAGATTCAGCACTCCGGGGACGCTGATTGGAGGAAAAATGAACAGCTCGAGATTTCTGAAAAAGTGAGAATTGATAGCTCTGAGTTTTGAACACCAAATGTACATGAATATTCAGACTAAGTAGAAGATTATGAACGCAACTTACTACACAAGTGTTACGACCTACTGATTCACTCATTACCAAACAGTATCTTCGTGAACTATCAATATGTGAATTATGTGGAAGAGTTGTAGCAACTGAACAAACTTTTCAGCCGCATCTGCAACTAAACACAGTTGTGAATGCTTTCTAATGTAGTGATGCCCAGGCAATAGCAGTACTAGTGGAAGACCTAAGTATCCGGTGATGTTAACACAACATTTATTCTTACGTAAACATCCGAACATACAACTTACAGTTTGCAACAACAATCGACGACGGATGTATTGTGTCCTACCTCAGGTGAGAAAGTACTACCAATTACAAGGCGCGCAAGTTGCCTGAGTGAAAATTACTAAACAGCATTTCTTCATAGAATAAAGGTGAGTGTATGTTCTAATTACGGTTTAACACATCGAACGAGTAGATATTGTCAACAACGTGCCCTATTCTCACATTGTGGTATGCAGTAGATGATGCTGAGTTCGCACATCCGGTTGTCACTGTCCCTTGTGCGTCTAAATTACTTTAGAATATAGTTAATCTTTCTTTGTCGTAGGTATCGATCTGTTATGTGAGCGTCTCTACATCTGCACGTGAATAGCTAAGTTACACAACAGAAAGAACTGTTCAGTAGGATACCATTACCAGTAACCTAGGGTCGTACATAGCGGACGCAACTCAGCTACAAGATATGTGTAAGCCAAGACAGATTGTAATTTTAGGTTCAAACATTACGTATGGACTCACATGGATCCCAAATGGCAGAGGAGAGACGTCCCACCTGAGACAGACGAGGCTACATCCAACAAACCCGAAGACTCATCGGAAAAGACCCACACTACCTACGGATCCCAACGCCCTGTGTGAAACAACTGGTACCCTAGTCAGCTAAATCCGACGTTATCTATGAATATCGATGCAGATGCGGAGCATCCTACATAGGCAGGACTGGGCGCCGTTTGCGAACCAGGGTCATGAAGCACATCCTGAAGTGGGTCAAGAAACAGGTCACGCAAACACATTACTTCACAGTCGCGCATAAAAACAGAGAACCTGCACCATCCATTGCGCATCATATTCCAATGACGCAACACCAATGCGATCCTACAACGGCATTTCGCGTTATCCACTCAACGTCACACAGGCGAACACTGCGCTATACTGAAGCTGTTGCAATCCGAAAGTTCAAACCCGTGTTGTATGTTTGGGAATGCTGGGGTTAATTGTGGGTGATGTTCAACTTGAAACTTTTATTATTGTCGATGGCCGTGAATTTTCTAGATCTTCAATCTGCCTCTGATTCTGTTGATCGTGACGCTTCTTGAAACCGTTTCCTTCACACATGATTCCTAGTGTAATACATGGATTTTAATATCGTTACGTTCTCCCTTTGTAAATAAGGAGGGAACTTCTGCGCAACTGCGTTGGGCATTTTTTTACTTTTGGTGGTGCTCGTCGGGGGTGTCCGACCTCATCTTCTCGTTCACTATTGTCATGTACGACATTTAGAAGGTGTGCTTCAGGAATTCCGTGAGCTTGGTGTTGAGTTTCTTCCTAGTAATAGGTTGACTTACTTTGGGTTTGCAGGTAACTTTATTTTCATAATCTTGCCAAAGACCACAGCGTGTAAAGCATACTGAACGAGCTGAATGACTGGGCTATTTTGTATGGAACGCCTGATCTCTCCAAAGTGTCGCTTCTGGTCTGGGGAATTCATATTCCTACGTTACTTATTCCAGACATTCCGCTTGATGCTGTACTTGGATAACATTATCTCGCCAGTTTGTGATATCTCTGACAAGATGTTAGTGTGAGTTTGCAGAAACACGTGCTGCCTTCGCCAACCTGCGTCATTTGTGACGTCGAACTTACGTCCGGTTGTCTCTGAAAGGATGGGTGTCTAATGCTACTGTGCGTTCTGTTTTGTTTTTCGGCTCGCAAACATTACTTGTTTGCGACGAAGATACTAGCAGACTTACTGCATTTGACCATCGTTGTTTGAACCAATTATCCCACGCCAGGTAGACTGATCGTCTGAGTAATCCAACCGTTCACCTGCACATATTTGGGAAAGTCCACGGTACGTGGTCACTTTGTCAAATAGTCAAGCTGCACAGTCTATGATGGTTGGATCCCGTATTCTGCATATCATCTGAACATGTCCCACACAAAACATTACTTACTGTGACCACCAGCAGTTGAGTAAAAAAATCCGTGTGGTCAAACAACGACGACATAGTCATGAAATATGAAAACGTTGACTGTTCCGTTGAGCAACGTGGTTGAGTGTCACATGCTCAATTGAAGATCGTGTGATCTTCGAACTTACTTGTTAGAAACACTCCCCAAGAAGTCAGTGTGCAATAGTCAATGCTTGTATCCGTCACATTTCCAGTCCTTCCGTTTAACTTTTTATCGTTCATTTTTCCTATAGGATATTTTACTTTATTATTGCGGTAAACAATGGCTCGCGCCACGAGTGATATATTAATTCCTCTGTTGATTATCTTTCGAACACGTTTTTCCATTTTGTTTTTGAAAAATCGCACAATGAAGAGTGATCGGAAAGTGAGATCAGTCAGTAACTTAGATCGTAAGGGTATTTCTTTTTCATCGTTCAATTAGGTATTTCTGTTTCTTTGAGGTTGAACGTATTCCTGGACCACAATGTCCAATGGTTGATTCACTCATGGCAGTTAAATCATTTTGACTTTATTGTTCTGTTCTTCTTTCCTGAAGGCCAATGCGGAGAGACGAGCCGATCTGCCTGTGGCCTCTCACATGGATCCTGAAAAAGTGACACGTTCAAACAGCCAACTAGGATTTCTACGTGGTCTACTTATTCCGCTGCTGGAGGACGTGTCCAAATTATTTCCACAACTCCAGGTAGGTTTCAGTCGTCTATGTCTTTCTGATTTTCCGTTCCCCAATGTTCGAATCCGAAGTTATGCTCATAGATGTGATAACAAGCTCATTCTAAACAGGGGTCAGATGTAACATGTCTGGGCGGATGTTTGATCAATTTCATGTATAACTGTTAAACGTATTCAATAATAACAAAGCGTGCCAGATTGATTACTGTGTTTTGTTTTACTGAAACAAAATGCAAGTTGTAAAATCCCAGATTTAGCCGATTAGTACGATGTCTTACGATGTTGGCCACGCGAGATCCGGTCAACTTTAGGTGACGGAACCTGTGAGACCAGATACAGAGCGCCGTCAAAATGATCGGCGGTAAGCTGAATTCTTTCCATATTTTCTTTCTGAAGAGATTAACTTCCCTCCCCATACACATGCACATACGCACACACAAGTTCTATTGAATATCAACAACATTCATTCACATGGACTACCAAGTTCGTGTGATTAGGAAACTCAAGGTAGGATTTTCAATAAAATTCTTGCCTCTTTCAGCTACCTGCATGAAGTTGTAATGTCAATACTTCACATTTGAACCTCTTCTGGTACTTTGATGTCAAAAGATTTGATATTACAAACTGCATTCGTACATTCTTGGGTTCGTATCTGACGCGATTAGATATGCATGCATCTCGTGTAGCATCCGGTTTCGCCCACGAATCTACGACTATTTAGATAGTGATGCCAAATCCGCTGCAAATACCATGCTTGGCCACCATTTGACGTTACAATATACCGAGGTATCCCGGTTTTACTTCCAAGGAATACAACTATTACTTTTCACAACACGTAAGCGCTATCCAACGGAGCCACTCGACCGTGATCATTATTGAGGCATAGTTATACCAGATTTGATCAAGAGTTGTATGACGCAACAACAGTGACGTGAATTTCTGGCAAGCATAACATGACTTAAGATTGTTTTTTTTACTTGTTGTCTGTCCATTCACTCACTTCACTCTAGTCCGGTGTGTTCGCATACGAATGTCTTTCCTTGTACAGTGATTGCTGCTTTAAATGATGGATGGCGCTTAGTCTGATGATTGAGACAAAATCTGACAAGATGGTTGTCTGTTTAGAATTGACGCTGGTCGGTACACACACGGATCACATAATTTCGGGCAGCCGATTAGATTTGGTCCGTTGTAAATAAGTTACCGCTTCCCTTTTATTCGATATTGAGGAAGACTGAGATGTCTGGCTTGAAACTTTTCACCTAGTCTTGATTCCGTGTGTGTCAATGCTGGTTAACTAGCATTGACCGGATAGACTGCAAACGTCTTCAGTTGTTTACTACCTGGTCTTACTCTTCTGGGTTCATATTGAGTACAGGGTGTATGAACAGAATTAAAGGTGTTACAGTGTAAGCTACCTATGATAACCTGTATCCGCGGGCATCTTTTGATTTTAATCACCATGACAAAAATGGATGTCGTCTGCTGTGCACTTAACAATGCGACATTTTTCAATAATAAAGTGATCCATATCTTTTCCAGTTTAAGATGTCTTGGTTTCACTTTCGCCCGTCTCGATGTCAGTTTACGATGTCCCAAGAGGTTTCTCTGGGTTTCAGCAGCGACCGGGGTCACCGGTCTAATATGCACATAGGTACGCTGACAGACACAACGATCGGTTGGCTCTTACGAACGCACATCCATCGGGCACAGAGACTGAACAAATCTAGCCTGCTTGTATTCGGTCGCCAGACTTACATGGGCGAAAGTTAGCACGTGCGAGGTGAACAGTGAGCGTGCGAGTTTTTCTCGTACGACATAGAACGCACATGGACGGTGCCTCTGGCAAACCGGACATCTGTCTGTGGCCACATGAGTTATCTACTTAGATATACAATGTCGTCCGAACGACCGATTAAGTCAGGTAAGCCTTGTTTCGGGTGGTAGAACTGTAGCCACTCGACTAATAGTCTGACGGTTGAAGCCACGGATGAGCCACCCGGAGTAGTTGGTCGATTGCGGTCTCACAGCCTGAGTAAATAATCCACGCTGGTTTTGCGTGGACTAGGCATAACTCAGATGAGATAAACTGCCTCATGTGAGTGTTGTAGGGATCTGCTGGTTACTGTGCTAACAGGACAATACGACTTAGAGCAAATTGGCTTCAAGCACCCGCACTCTGGTACTATGGCTGATCGAGATGAGGATGAACACTGATCATGATCGAATAAACGTGAAAATCTGTTATCCGGTAGATTATAATAAACTATCCAAACAATTCGCAACCTAAACCGACTACTGTTTGCACACCGCCTGTTCTCCTTCGTCTTAGTAAGGAGTTGAACTAACCATCAGTTCCAATTAGTTTCGGCTTCTCTGGCATTGTTCTTTCTGTAAAATGCAAAGGCGTCACTTCTTAAGCCTTGTGATGGAAGCTCATGCAAGTTCTATTTACCCGTAAGAATGTTTATGCAGCCTACCTAATTGTTGTCTACGAGCCGTATATGGTTTTCTTTCGACTACGACGTGTAATATTTCTCTATCTTTCAACTGTCATGCCAGTGAAACTGTAGATTTTACGATGGCTTCCCTGTAACTCTTTTGAATGTTCCCAGCGCATTATTGTGTATTGTATTCAGTGCATTCAACCGATTCGAGATCATCTTCATCCCCACCATCGACTCGCACAACACCGTTGTGCTCTTCCGCACACCTCTAGACACACATCCCAATTTAGCCTTGCTTAGCCACACGTACCGGTTTCCCGTCCACAAGCACACTCTATTTGATAACGCTGGCCACTTTATCGTGAAGCTCCCTCTGATGGTATGCAATCACACGTCACAAGCTATTCGTTCGCCGCAGAGATTGCATAATCGGACACCGTCAGCCTTTTCCAAACAACTGCAGTAGGGTTAGATAGTTGATATTTCCATCCACTTTGTCTGTCTATTCAATATCCACTGTGATTAGGTGATTAGGTATCTAAATGTTTGCTTCAATGTTTGCTGTCATTTGGAAACAGCCCTTGCGGACAGAGTTTCATCCCTGTGCGGCAAAAAACTTAGGAAGAAAGCAGAAACTTATAAGTCATCACTAAAATACATTTCCAAGTCTATCAGATCTGAATTAAGTCGTTTGAATTCGGTGTCCTTCAACACATTACTCAGTGACAAAGGCTGTTGTGAGATTTGAAAAATCGTGAAAGAAACCTGTTGTCTATGTCGATAAGCTCAATCGTACTTGTAATCGCTTCTCAAATCCCATGAACTTTTCTCTATTCGCTACTTCGTTCACTGGCATTTAGAGCTTATCCGGTTTGGAAGAACTTACTCGGTTGGGGTCCGACAAAATGAGCAGACCTGACGGCTTATTACCAATTGTCCTGATGTTTTCTGCCAGCTTACAGCCGAGTTATTCATTTAATGTTTATCGAAATGTGGAATTTTTGAACGTTAGATGACTGCGCGCATTATACTAATCCGTGGAAATAGAACTGTAAAATTTTGTCCCGTAGCACGCACGTCTGAAAATTTTCGAAAAATAGGCACTCGCTCGGGTGGCAAGTCAAATGAACATCACGGATTATAATCCATTCGCCTGTCATCGCTTACGCTCAACCGTTGACACGCTGGATTTTTCTAGTTCGTTCCATTTTGTCATTGCTAAGTTGAAAATCTGCAATTGTTCGCATTTGTTTCTTAGACTACATCAGTGCGTTTGGAAGTAGTGGAGGTTGAACGTTACTTCACATCCTCAGTGAGTGTGCTATTCCAACCTCACCTGTCGATCTATTATGCTATTGTTTCAGGGATCGAAAACACTTTACTCGATTTTATGGTCACTCAACACTGGCCCTGGTATCTTATGGGTTTCATGCGTCTTCCTGCTCTTATTCTAGTTGTACACGGCATTTATGCCAGTTCACGATCATACTTGCAATCAACTATTCAGATGATGCAATGCTAAGCGTCAAACATCCAGTTCGATTTTCTTCACCTGCCCAGGTGAACGGTATATCCGAACCATCAAGTTGATCAGCATCCAAAAGTTTTGCGTTTTGTTTCTCCCTTAAAAGGAAATATTATGAGATGCTTTCCATTACGGGCCTATCCATTCCTACACATGACAAACCAGTCTCCTTATTTTTATCTTCCCGAATGTTTTTTGCATATTATCGACTGGATCCCGGTGCATGCGCTTGTTTGCACGCACAAGGTCTCATTGTTCACTCGCTATTTCCTATTTAAGTCTACTTTTGCACAAACCCAATCCTCTCATTTGGGGATTAACCATAAAAGCGAATCAGTATTTGTTGAGTAATACGGAGTGTGGTCACCCACTGACTTTTCAATGAGGCTTTTGATGATGGTCACTATTGTTTGGTTCAAACTCAGCGTGCATGTAAAAGGCTAGAAACTAACTTGTCAAAAGGCATCAACCGTGTTTCGTGATGTCGACCTGGTTCGGCACCCTCGTCCGAATGTAATCACACAGTGCAGTGTCACTGTCCTTATGTATCACAGATTGTGTATGCTATGGTCGCCTATTCTCATACTGTCTTCCCAAAGCTATCGTTGCGTAAAGCGCGAACAACAGTTCGACTGTCAATACAGAGGTATGGGGTTACACTATAGTGGTAAGATTCGTTACCTGGAGTACTGTTCAGATAGTGCTACCAAGACATCACGATATATCGTTGACAGATTATTAATACTTGTTCGTAATGCCTCTTTATACTTTGTTTCTATGAGATGCAAAGGCAAGAGCATGTGCTCATCTTCACTACAAATAGTGACACTATGTGTGTAGCCGGAAAGTTTAATTTGCTAGTGTTCAGTTCTGACCACCTATGTACACTCCTTCTGTGTTTGGAGTCACGACAACTGAATGTTAAACAATTCAGTATGCTCAGAATTTCCATAATTTTAATGTAACAGACAATATTCTACTAATTTCTCAATCCATATTGTCTGCGTAACGTTGTGTTTAATGGAAGTACCGCGTAAGCAACGATAAAATTTATAGATGTATTTTGTGAACTGATGGATTTCCCATATCGATTAACGCTGTAATCTCGTATCCCATTTGACATGTTAGGATCTGGACTCTAAAGCTAGAGGCGAATTTTTGTAGAGAGTCACCAATTAGGGGGTAGAATAGATGTTACTTTGACACATCGTCATAAATGGTTTACCTTTGTGGAATGCGCATGTGGCTATTGATCTCATTGTACTCAGCCTTCTCAACTGTTCTTGTTGATTAAGTTTGACGGCCTGACACCTTGTTTGTGAACCTTAATAGTAGTGCAGTTGTTGAGAGTAAGATAAACCTAACCGAAAAATTACAAACCTGGATGTGAATCAAACGTAATTCGTGACATTCGTGTGATGTGGACTTCCTGTGCATTTTCGAGGCTTCGTGTAGCACTCAAGGTAGTTATCTGGCTGCAATTCACGACGACTTACCTTGTCGAAAATTGGGGTTAATGTATATTATTGGTACACTGTCATCCATCTTCTTATTGTGCCTTCGTTCTAATTCGTCACTTGTATGTATTCGTGGTTAGACTTATTTAGTCAGGACAATCGTTCTGACTGTTAAGGATTACCGACACAACAATGGGCGCACACCCTCAAGTTATGTGCGAGTGTTGTGCCTCTGCTGTATCTAACACAACACATTCCTTAGTTGTTTCGTTTATGGATAATTCCGCAACATTCAGTTACGATGAGGTTGAGCCTAATCGAATGTTTGTGGCTTTGTTGCCCATTCTTGTTCGCTGGCTCTAGCTTTCTACCATCTTGGAACCGGTTGTCCATGACCGTAAAGCCACCATTGTTCTATTCAAATTAAACATTGGAAATGTCCTCCTTTCTGTTTGGCATATCCCCATCTACGTCCGTGTCACGTGGCTTACTAGTTGTAAGGAATGAATCCATTCCGCCACGTTTTCTCAAGCTGATCAACTCGACGTGTTATCTGTTACCTCGGCTTGTGGCCGGATCAGGAAAGTATGTATAAAAGGAATGCCCAAATAACTGCTTCTAGATTTTCCATCAGTGCTCTATCTGGTTAACTACTCGGTTTTTTAGCGTCGACTCGTTCGAACTTACCTATTAAAATTGTGCATATGGTTGGTTCTGTGAGGACACCAGATAGCGTTGCGTTTTTCTCAAGTCACCAATGATTTAAAAACGTACAAAAACCAGCAGGAAATGGCCAACCTAGAGCACCTCTGACGAAAGAAAGGTATCTCTCTGACACTTAAAAGTCGCGTATATGGAGCGACAGTGAGAGCTGTGGTACATTATGGCAGCGAGACTTGGCCGCTCAAAATAGAAGACGTGAACCGTTTTCGGGTATTTGATCAGCGATGTTAGTGTTCGATAGCCCGTAACGAAGGGGTTAGGAAGCGGGTATTTGGCACTGATTATCAACCAGATTCTTTTGTTCACTCCTTACATTTGCACAGACTTAGATGGTCAGGTCATCTACTAAGGATACCAGCTAGTCGTCTGCCACACCGAGCACTGTTTGTCGATGCTGCGGCTGATTGGCGCAAGGTGAAAGGTGGAAACGTGATGACCCGGAGTAGAAAAATGAAAACGTTCACCAAGGACTAGGCCACTGTAGATCCGGTTCGTATTCCGGGCTGGGACCTTCGCGACTCACAGAGTCAGTGGCTGGAAACGTTGGGTGAGATGATGGCTAATTGAACTCCGTAGCGTGAAGGTTGTCGTCGTTTAGCCGAGTTGCCTGTGAAGTAAGTGCACTTAATGCACCAAAGTAATGAAAGCCGTAAGGATGATGACGTCTTACATTCACCTACAGCTTGGTTCTTTGTTTGCAAGGTATAGGCACCTTGATGTTGAATGTTTGAATGTAGACGTTGCCATATTTTTTAATAGTTAGGCCCCTTCCCCTCCCCTTTTTTCTCCTCTCCGTCTGTAGAGGGTTTGCATTTTTTCATGGTTGTGCGACAGTTAGGCATCAGTGACAATCGTTGGTTTATTGTTGTCTATGACGCTGATGATGACGCTAAGAGTGCATAAGTAATTTCATTGAGCTGTCGGTTGGGTCGACAGTCTCGTTCAGCAAATCGACGGGTTCCGAACACAACCAGTACGGTCAAAGTGAACTGTCATGCGAGCGGTCCATGTCAAGAGTAGCTACCCATACCGGATTCGACTGAAAGCAGTTTGGCTCAACAAACCGAAATAGGGTTAGCAGAGCATAGTTACCGAAAGTTGAACGGTTAGGTTACAACTGGGGAAACACATCTTGTGGATTTGACAACCAACAACGTTATTCTTTACATCCATATTATTTCCTTCCAACAGATTTATAAACCCAGCATTTGTAATATGTGTATGTGTATCCACGTTTACCGCTGTTCACCCCTAAAAAGTCTCATATCCATGAGCAACCAATTTCTCAAGTATGTCACTTTTTTCAGGCCCCATAAGATTTTGGTGGATCTTTGGGATTCCAGAACGATCACTCATATGTTTGACCACTGACCACGGTTTAGACGTTGATCTGATTCGAGTCCACTCTAGAGAGACCAAGGTGTTTATTTATCAATAATCTTCATCATCATCATCATAGCAGCCATGAACCTGACCAAAAGGTGTTGTGGCTCTGGCCGCCGCTCACCTCAACAGTGACGTGGAATATCCTAGAAGAAAACGTTATTGAGAAGGTTGAAAATTAATAAAAGACTAAGCGGAAGAACCAAAAATGGTAGGGATACATGTACGCCATTGACTGCGACACACTGCTGGCGGTTTGAGTGATCACGAGGACTCCATCCAGGCAAGCGACACCTACCCACTCTGCTCAATGGAGCAGTCAAGGCCTTCATATTTTGTGACCACGTTGTTGCTTGACCACCACGTAGTTTGACCCAACCGTTGGTGGCCTCAGCATATAATGCCCGGTACGGTAAACGATTAGATGACATACGGAGTACGTGACCCAACCATCGCGAGTTGTGCAACGTGATTAGTTGACCAATTGATAGCGCCTCCTGAGCGTTCCGGAATACGCGCCGACGGACGGCCACATTGCTCATGCGATCAGTCCACTTAATGTGGGCCAGTTGGTGGAGATGGCGATGGTCAAACACAGCAAGCCTGTTAATGTCTTCCTCGTGAACAGGCCACGTTTCCGAACTATAGAACTAAATAGAACGTACACAAGCATTATATACTCTTCCTTTCAGCGACAACCTAACGTCTTTCCGACGCCACAGATGACGCAGTTTGGCAAAGGCAACTCGTACCTTTGCTATTCTTCCTGATATCTCGCCAGCAATATTACAAGCTGACGAGATAGTGCTACCCAAGTATGTGAAACTGTCCACAGTCTCAAGCGGATTACTTGCAATAAAGAAAGTATGAGTGGAAATGCCCCAGTATTGAAGCAGCACTTTGAAATTTAAAGGTGTGAAGCGTATTCCATACAAACCAGCCCGGTCACTCACGTTGTCCAGCATGATCTACATGTTTTCGGCAGGGGGGCTAAGTAAGACAATGTCGCCCACATACTCCAAATCGGTCGATCTAGCACCAGGAAGAAGCTCAACACCAAGTCCACTGGATTCCCGAAGCGCACCCTCCAGAATGTCGTCCATGACTAAATTGAACAGGAAGGTGGAAATCGGACACCCTTGGCGAACACCACTAGAAGTGATGAACGCCCGAGACAGCTGTTCATAAACTCTCACTATGCTTGCAGAGTGAGCATACAGTGATCTCTATAGATTCACATATTTCTCTGGTACTCCCTTGCGGACAAGACAGCTCCAGAGTACGTTACGAGCAACTGAATAAAAAACAGCCTTTATTATCATTAGTAATGATAGTTATCACCGAATTTTAAGAAGAACGAACCCATCTTGAGCAAGACAGCTATCCTGATCGTTCTTTGGACCTCCTGATTTCTTTATTTGGTCATTCTTACGCAAATAAGTATCACTTCTGTCATGGTTACACTTCAGGCTACATGACATTGGTGGTTTTTGGACACCGCTTGACCCCCATCTTATCAAATTCTCTGTGTGCTGAAGTTACGCGATGCTTTGATCCCGTTCTATTCACTTTCGTTCTCTGTTTTTTGTTCAACTAAACATCGATAATTTTCTGACAGGTTGTATGGTGTATATGCGGATGTTCTCACAAACCGATCTGTCATTATGTGGAAGGAAGTGAAATTTACAGAGAAACTGCATTTCTCTGTTACCAACAGTAGCATGGACGTCAAAGTGTAATGTTTTAATGTATTATCAATTACGTGATACTCAAGAAGGGGGTCAAACTGTACAAACGATAGTAACAAACGTTTTTAACACAACAAACACTTTTGTGTTTGCCTCTGGATTACCGCGATGTCTAGATTACCTTCTTTCTCAAACGTAACCGTCTGTCAGAACAGACTGCTTCCCGATGGTTCTTCAGCAATTCCTTGAGAGTGTTATTGTAAGTGATTACATATTTACTTGTCACTATATGCGCCCAACTGGTTTGATGTTTCCGATGCTTGTTGACTAGGTCATCACATCAATTTTTGGTGAATTGTGCAGTGGTTCATTCAACTGACTATATGAATGTGATAAGTGTATTGCTGAAATGCGACGTAATTGAACGAAGCGTGTTTCAGTTGACTCGCCATTTCACACTTGCTTATCGACCCTAGTTCTCTCGTTGATAGGAAGACTAATTTGATTAGGTCAAGTGTAAGCAGACTGTTTCTCTGGAGGTTTTTCCCGGTTTAACAGAGGAAGTTAGAGAATTGATGAGGTGGTCAGGTAAGCTGTATCAAACGTATTCTTGCAAACGATTGGGGGTGGCTCAATTATACTAGATTGAAAATACAGAATATGTGTTTGTGTGTTGTCTTCGGTTAAAACCGTTGTAGAGAGTTACTCTCAAAGTTCACTGCCTGAATTCGGGTAAGCTTAACTGTATCTAAACATCAAGGTGGCATAATGAGAACAGCAGCGACTATTATCCAAACAGTCGTTGGTTCAGGCCGTGGCTTTTTAGGGTGTCTCTCTGTTGGTTACTGCTTTCCAGTGGTTAAAAGTGGTGCTATACTTTACACGGTCGCGGCCAATGTGGTTTACACCTTCTGAACGAGTAATAAGTAGGATGACTACTAGCATGCACAAGTCAGACATATACACTATATTTCGTAGACAAAAACAAGTGATTAAAATCACTTACCATTGACTAGTTGGCTCAGAATTGACATTGGAAAGCGACACAGCTCACTCTCTCTCTCTCTCTGCATTTGCTCTACTTTTACATACACATCTAATCCTCAGTCTCAATCGCCTAGGTAATCTACGCTGGATACCGTTCATAAACTCATTTTCATGTAGACCCCACCGTATCAGTCACCGTTTCGTCTGACCCGAACAATCAGCGTGAATTCGTCTTGCAAATTACTGTGTTTTTATTGCAGGCAGTACTGGTCGGTCTGAGCCTTCCCTCGGGATGGACGGTATTGATAGCGAGCGTTCTTTCAGTAAGGCTTTCTAAATCAAATCGTTGACATTGTGATCCAGGAATACCGATTCAGTGTTGTTGTCGAACGTATGACAATTGCAATTATGTGGAAATTTTCACGCATTTGTTGAATCAGTCATTCTTTTCTGTCTACTTTCTTGTGGCGAAATCGTGATTCATTAGCTCACCTTCTATATATTGGTTTTTGTAAGTTGGCATAGTAAGCTCGATTAGTTTTATGTTAAATCAAGTGAGCTGGTTACTGAGTATTCAACAAAAATCCTGTGATCACTCAGTGACAGCAACAGCGGCAGGGACAATGTTATTGTGTTCACTCAGAGTGAGTGGATCTTTAGCCGGTATACATTTAAACATACAACGAGAGCCGTGCCTTTTTGTATGACCGAGTTATCTAGCCGGTGCTGGTAGCCTCCGGTCAGTTTTTACCCAACAGTGTACACAAATAACGATGGTTGTATACGACGAAAATGTTAATTTACACAATAGTTACACATGTACAGGTTGATCAGCCAACTCACACAGCGCAACGATCAGGCATTTACAATGATGTCGAGCTCTCCTACACTTATTCCAGTGAATGGTGGTCCCTTTGTGGCGACCCTTCCCCCGTATGAAAGTCATTCCTGCACGATGACTGCTTTTCAAAATATGGCCTAATTTTTAGGATAGGCGCGGAATTAAAAGACCGGCTCCATAACGATTTCAACGACAATCAGATAAGTGGACACTTCCCGACGGTGATCGCTGCTGCATTAGTTTCGCACATTTTCTTGGTTATACTACCGACCAAAGTAAGAGGTTTGACATCGAAGAAATGCACGTATACGCGGGAAATAAAGACGTCCTACCCTTCTAAGGGAATAGGTGAACATGGTTTGTAATGCCACATTGGTTTCATTTCAGACTAGGACAGGACTGCTTCGATTAAAGCGACTAAGTCCACTGTTCGACTTCAGTTCAACTAGTTGCATTTCTCCAAAACATTTCGGAGCTGGGCACGCATCCTGACCTTGACAAGACTCGACATATTGGTTGATGCATGTGTAAAACTGCTTCCACCCTACCCTACTTAATCTGAACTCAACATTGCTGATAGCCATACAGCTCTGTTATCTGTGCATTAGTTCGAGGTCGCTGCTGTTTCTCCGACCTGTCGCTTTCATGTCATAATTGTCTTTTGCAAAACACTTCTCCCAATCCTTTCTGGAGCTACGGTAGATGCATGCTAGTTCGCTGTCCGACCAGAAATTATTGATCTACTTCAACTTATGAGAAGAAGAAACTGCAGCAGCTAAGGAAAATTAGTCACATTTTCCCGTGGTATTTACGATTAATAACGTAATGAACATCGGCTGGTAATCACATCTTATTGAGTTGAACTAACCTATGGAGGAGAACGTGAGTGTCCATGTATCAGTTAATACACTAAAGGCAAAAAAATCCAAGAATCTGAAGTTCTTCTGTTCTATTGTCAGTTTTGGAATGTTTGCCTGCTTACTCATTTCCCATCATTTCTACCTGCTTATAGTAACCTGTGCCACGAACTCAGTCCAGATAACTGGTACGAATATAGCATCTTGCCTGGCTGATGACTGTCGTTTTCCATATCACTGATAAAAAAGATACGGTTTGCTCCCAGATTTTGCCCATGGCTCCCTGACAGGTAACCATATTTTTGCTTTCTCCAACAACACCGGTTTGACAGCAAATTATCATATGAGTCTCTCTGTTTGATAGACCACACACAGTCCGAATGAGGATTACACTCTGTTTCACCCTGATTTTTTTACTCAGAGCTATATTTGTAGATCAGCTATTTTTTTCGATCCATCTGGTGCATCTTTCTTTTTATTCGTTGTACAGTTTTACTTTTGTTTGACCTACCATGTCTGTGTTCAACTGCTTGCATCCATGTGCTTGCCAACTATGTGGTTTTAGGCTAAGTTGATCAGACCACGATTCGCTTGGTTATTCATTAAAGCTGTTGACTAGTATAACACTGTGTGCATAAGCTTTTTTTCCGTTGTTTGATAGTGTATTTTATGAATTTATTCAGCAACGTCGTTTTTCTCTGATGGCATTGTTATTTTTAAAGCTGTCTGAACTTTACAAAATACCTACCAGATTTGTTGCCAAACAATCGATTCAGTTTTGTGTCTTCCATTTGATGTCTAAATGACGTCTGACTGACGTATGTTGAAGGTTTAGGTTTGTTATGGATATGGGGATGCATACCGATTATATTGTTGTGTGATTTACGATATTGATGATAATCACAAAAAGAACGAACGTACACTTTTTCCTGGAAGTCTTTTCTATGGTCTTGCACGTACATGCCTACATTATTTAGTATGTTTGTGTATGTGTTTATAGTCCAGACGTGATAGTGACGTTGTGTCGCTCAGTCCAACTGCTGCCAAATTGATCGGGCGATGTTTATCGTCTAATCCTATCCCCTCAATGTGAGATTGTGACGCGGAATTACGTTTTAGGTTCTTGCGCAGTTATCCAGTCATGTGCGCACAGTACCGTCGCTTCATCACAGAACCTCGTTTTCTTCAACTGAAGCAGACCAGTGCATTACAACTCTGCCAATCAAGCGAAAGCAAGAAGACCGTTTGACAACTGCGTAGCGCACTAGGCTAATGTTCCTCTTGGTGGGCTGCGGTGAAACCACTAACTTGGCTACAGAGGCATTTAGTGACCAGCATTCGAACGCACAACCAGTTGGTTCTGAGATTTCTACAAATTGGAAGCATCCTTGGCATCTCAAAGGTTGACGAACTATCAACACCAACAATATATAACTCTGTGAAGCATTCTTCTGTTGGCTCCAGAACATGTTGTTTGTGAAACTGCTGTGTAGAAGATACTTTAAAAATACCACACATGCAAATGACCACGAAGTCAGGCGAGTTACTTGTCTTGCTTATCGGATTGAACTGGAGAGGTTATGTATGTTATTCGTTGAAAATCTGCACAATGGTCAACTGACCCATGCGTAAAAAAGTGACGATTGCCTAATAACTTGGTGTTAGTTGTAAATAATCAATGATTAACAAACGTGCTGGCAACCTTCTGTCTAATTTCATAGTTGAGTGGGTTTGAGGCTAGCCATAAACGTAAACAGCTGTCTGAAGTTGACATGACTTGGACTAGTTGTCATTCTGAGTGACGTACTAGCGTCGGACTGAGTGGGATGACATCTTGCTCCTTCCTGTGTGTATGTGGGCATAGCTGAAAACTGACATGATTTTGTGTTTCGTGTAGGCAGTGAGTGACGTAGCTGTTTGTCATTATCATACAATCGATATGGTTTTGTTGTATTTTTCCGTTGCACCGAGTTTTTCAGCCCACTTCACATAGATCATTACTCTTATCGTCTAACATTCTTTTCTAGTTGTATCGTTGTAATACTCGGAATTATGGACTTCGAATAGCTGTAGAAATCGTACTAGGATTGAAACTTTCCACGCAAGTAATAAAGAGAAGACCTCGTACTGGTTGTAGTAAGCAGTTCATATTCATGAGACAAGAGGCCGAATTTATGGAAGTACTACAGTATTAAAGAAATCATAGTCACTCATTTGCTGATCGTACTGATACATTCAAAGTCACAAACTGAACGTTAATTGGTGCAACACGGAACAAATTAGCGAATAACGGAAGTCGTAACATTGAGACTGTTTGTCCAATCCTGATGTAGCATCTTGAATTGGTCTCCTGTTAGATCTTCTATTGTGTCGTGGTTTGGATAAGCGGTGAATCGAGTAGATTTTCATCACAATGATACGGAAGCAGGCGTATGTGAGCATTTTTAACTCCCTCTATAGACTTCTTGTGAATTACACGAATTATTCCGTTTTTCTTTGTCAATTTCATATGAACTGCGTAGAACTGAACAAATAATCACGATAGTAATGAACGAACGCGTTTAATCTAGCATAACCAATACATCACATCCATGACGACAGAACGACACTGAAAGATATTTACGCAGTCGAATGCTCACGGAGTAATGTGATCATACCAATGTTCGGTTACCTACAACCATATGTAGAAATAAATGGCCAACTGTCTCGGTGCAATGTTATTACATTACTCGGAATGATAAGTAACTTACATGACGCCGATAATTGTTTGCGTTTTGGACCCATATCACTTCCGTCACATTCTATCATGTTCACGATGTTCCTTGAATCCTAATCCTGTTATGTAGAGTAGCATGAAATTGGTTGGGGTTTATGGTCAATGAATACCGAAACTATGAAATGTTGTCCTAGCTACTTGTTACATTTAATGGTGTATGTAGCGAAATGTCACACTTCTGTATCGAGAACTTTCTCATTAGCGGCAAAGAAAGAGTGAACACTATTTCTCTAACTATGAAGGTGTAGAACCTGTTAGTCAATGGTCAGTTGGACAAATTGTCTTTCTAAAAGCAACCTTCATTGGTCAAACTGATTGATAAGTATGTTCTTATGCAACAGAACAATACACTTTTCGGTGGATAATGTATGCTACATCCAGGTGTGCGGTGTAAATAAAACCATCTCGTTTTTCACAGTTTCAAGTATCTTTGACATCTGTGTCATTACTGATAGAATTACGAATGATAATGTGATAGGTTTGATGATTTGAAAAGAATTGTAGTTTGTGTAAATTGAACATCACTTGTAATTCATCACAGCTGTCACATTCCTCCAGACTTTGCAGTCAGTCACTTTTGTTATGCTTCGAACTCTAGCTGGGCTTGAATCACAGACAGGCGTAATGATTCCAAGCTATTTAAAGGTGAATATTAACGTGTGTGTATGTGTGTGTGTGGGGGGGTTACTGTTACAGAGAATTTCACCTATTGGCATACCTAAGTCAAAGTGTAATGACGTTAACCCCAACGGTCCATGAACGTTTCAATGTGTGTGGCTTGTATATGTGTGTGATTGGGTTGGTGAATGTAGTTCCTTTTATCACCTCCATTATTGCTCGTGGTGATCCGTTCTGATTTTAGTTCATGAAGGGTATTAGCATACGTATTAAGCAATCATCGTGTGTGGCCTCATTTCTACACGTTTGCACGTGATTGCGTTCACCAGTCATCACTGTGTTGTGATTGTTAATTCACGTGCTAATTTGAGGCGTGTGACGTAACGGATAGGGTTGTGTAGAATGATTTGGTCCTCTTTGTAGTGCTAGTTCGTTATTTAAAAAAAGTAAAGCTTAACGCAACCCCTACTTGTAACCCAGACGTCCTGCCAGGTTAATGATCCTATCCGTTGTCAACCGGAATAGTTTTTCCATCAAAATTATGGTCATCCTTCCTGTGATACAACTGATAACCACTGTTGCTCCCACAATACTGCTCATTTTATGTGTAAATATGTGGTGACTTATCTTCCGATCTAGATCCGATATAGTTCAGCTGTAACTAAATCGATGAACTATCATACAGCCGGAACCAGTAATGACAATGCTGTGCAGCATGCGGATTGTCAACGTCATGTACTTTTAAAAGATTAACTTCGAATACAGCCTTAAATATAGTTGTATGCTTTACTAATTCGGAACCATTCTATCGAGCGGTCACTGGGAAATCGCCCTGATCCTTCGATGCTGGATCCATCCAGGTGCATTCGTGAGTCTGACGGAAACCCGTACAGAAACTATCTTGGGTTGAGCTGTCTGTAGCATGCTGTTGACGTCAGCTGCACCGTACATACGACTGCATACGCAGTCGGCTCACTTTATCAGGATTTATGTAATCTGACATGACCAGACAACTCTAACAAACGATTGTGGATATCTGTACGAAAGAAAAGCGAAGAGTTATTGATGGAGGTTGTTTTTCATGACCACCGTCGTTTGGGCCATCTGTCCATCACAGACGAGGACATGGTCTCTTGTTACCTGAAATGATTCTTCAGTTATGGTTATATCACCGACAACGGGACGACTGGATACCCGGAATCCTGCCACGCAAACAAAAATTCGCTACGGGTACAACACCTTCTAACAAAGTTTGTCGTAGCCCAGCAGTTACTTGTGAGTAGCTCCGAACCAGCTTATCTATTATTCAAGGCATTCTCCACCATGGAATTGACGTAACTCAAATTTAGTTCGTTCTACTTTGTTTAATTGTCTGATTTTAAGCCATATCTTAAATACAAAACACAAATGAAGCAATGCTGACATTGTTTTAAAATTTCGTGTCGGAGGTGCTTCTTTTCACGTGGGATGAAATTGATCGGCCGTTTGTGGTCGACCAGCAACCTAGCCAACATGCACCACAGCCTCAAAAGGGGTGGAAAAACTTTCTTGCAACGGACTTGTCTCAGTGTTCACTAAGTATGTGGTAGATAGCCGTTTCGACTTAATTGAGTCTCATCAGCGCCACGCATACAAAAGAATTGAACCCACGGTCAGTGAATAAGTGCCAAAATGATAGACCACCACAGAATGATAGTCTAAGTGCTTGTTCGCTAGACCACAAGGTCACAGTTACAGGAAGATATGTGAACATCCACCTCAAGCCGATATTCTCTGAAATTGGTCGACCGTTTGCGATTGACCAACAAACTAAAGAGCATCACTGCTTTCCCAGTAGGGTTGAAAGAGGTTTCTTGCAAACGGTTCATCTCACTGACCACCGGCGAAGGAATCATCTCAGTTAAGGAACCTAATTTAAGTACGTTTCTGCAGCCTAGTGATCACGACTTTATGATGTGGTGGATGAATATCTTGACCGTAATTCTATGATGGCCCACTACTCTGACTCTTCCTCATGGGTTTTGGATTCGATTCTCCAGCAAGCATGAATTCAGTGTAACACATTAATGTCGAGCCGCTCTTCAACACTTCACTAGTACCTATTAAGATCGACTACTTTGAAATGTTGACCTATAAGAACTACTTGTTTAAACGAATGTACTAGGAACTGTTAATCATATGTCAGCTCCGCTAATCAGAGGACTTGTGATTTTCAATATAAGATACATGTAATCCATCATATTACGTAATACGCATCATTGACGTTTTCAAGATCCACCTTCCGTTAATTTTCTCACTAGCTCTGTAGAGTGACAGACGTTCTGATCAAGCAGAGACCACGTGTATTGTCAGCCGTGACAAATCCATTAATGGTTTCAAAGCCACTTCCTCGAAAGTCCAACTCACGAAGCCGTAAATCCTCGACAGCAGCTATGTTAAGAAACTGTCCATAGGTCTTACGACATTTTTTGTCCCTGACGGAGATTACGGGCATATTGCAGATCAACGAACCCTCGGAGATCCTTCATTGCCATCTTGGATTCGTTGATTTTATAATTTTGTTGAATCATTTGCAGTGCGGACTTATGAATCGAGTGTGACTAGGTGTCCTAAGCCCAACAAAATTTGTCACGTGTTTTTCTTTCAAATCGGGACTGAGAGACGTCCTAGGAGAGAGGTCACCGGTTGGAGTTAACAGACAGTAACTGTTTCTTCTCTCTGGAGACGATCGGGTAACCTGATCATTACTCACATACGAAAGTGGTTGAGCGTTCATATATAATAATTCGGTCGTGCCTAATGTGAGGTCAATGGTGCAGTGGTAAATACGGTTGCCTCATGAACAGCGTGGTTGGAATTCTATTCCCGGCAGTGGCGAGGATATGCTGTACTACTGACGAGCTCTATTGAGAGCGAAACTTTAGTCTAGTGCTTCTTTTCGAAAGGGGACGACTGAAAATTCTATAGGAATGCGACAGCTGCGATCAGTTGTGGGTGATGTTCAATCTATATGAAAGCCAAAAATCCCCTACTACTCATCACAACAAAATTTGTCAAATGTTTTATTTACAAAATCCGGACAGAGAATGAAGTGATTCAAAGCTGAGATGTTGTTACCCTTTATCTGCAACTCATTGTCATCCACCTTTTAAGCTAACAACGCAAATTGGTTATCTCAACAGAAACTATGTCATTCACTGCGTAGTCTGTCTGTCTTTGTTCGTCATCCCGTCTGCTGCTCGCGTGCTGATCAGTCTGCCGTTCCGTTTGAGTCGTGCATACTTGGTTGTCGTATTCAACTAAGGTGTTTTGGAAACTATCTCATCCATAAAGAGTTTTTTGAACATTTAGCCATCATACTATCAGTGATATAACAATGACTGCCCCATCGTATCAAGCAACGTTTGGTTGTGTTGATACCTTACCAGATCATTTCCAGCGGTCTTTCCCATTCAACTTTTGTTCGGAATAATTTCTGTTCGGTTACATCAAACCGAACAAAATGAATCAACGAGGTGTGCCGTTTGACCGGCGCGGCTGGTTCCGGTAACATGATGCACCTGGCCTATCTGGTGAACTATCTGGCGTCACTCCTTCGTGCGTCTGACTGTGCCAAACCTCAATGTCTGTGTGCGACACGCACAGTAAACGGACGGTACGTACAACCGCTTGTGCATCTTTAGCTTGCGGACCAGACAATCAACATTTAGTCATTGACCTCTCGATCAACTAGTTTGAGATCCTTGACACGCTCTGTATACGTGTAATCCACCATAGTTTATGGAGACGGATATCTTGTGATTTCAGAACTGATGACGACTTTTCTTTACATGTGATACAGTCCCATTTGAACATTCTGTAAGATATGCATTATAGCTGATCGATTATTGTCTTTAACGTATCCCTGCTGGTTATTTGATAAGCTAGGTTTAGCTTTCACTTTCACACAACACTGGTTTGACATGAAACTGAGTCTGTTCCATGCGGTTGACAGAATCCTTTCTGGATTAGCATGTCACGGTGAACTGAACTTAGGAACATCAACACCACAAATGACTTACGCTGCACCGCCTACACCTTGTGAGCGAGCAAGACTGGGAGACGTGTGAGTGGAGACGTAAGCAATCCAGCCGATCAATATTGGTTAACCAGATGATAGGTAAATGTGAAATTTCCACCCTAATATCTCATAAACAAAACGAAAAGTTTTAAGCTAAAAACATATTGAAAACATAAATCAAGAACAGTTTCATTTCAGAAGCCTGTTGTATAAGATTAAGAAGACAAACAAAGATTGAGATTTTGAATCGAGAAACCAGGCAAAACCTTTTTAATAGAAAGCACAAAACCAGCCTTGAGAAAAGAAGAAATACCAGATAACCGTTATCCAGCTTTCTGGAAGAGTGTTGATTCCAGGTGCCCTTACCGGGAGAAGGCTGACGGAAAGAAAATACCACACTCATAGTGATATATACAAACCGAATTTGACTGTCATCGTGGAACGGGCTTGGCAGAATTACCGGGGAAGAAGATCTTGTTGAGCTTGACTCTAGTCCGACTTTGTGAGGAGACATGACGGGTATAGAATAAATGGGAGCCAGGTCTTTCGGGATTTGGCATCAGTGAAATACCACCACCGTCATTGTTTCTTTGCTTATTCAGTAAAGCGGGGTGCCAATTTTGATTCTAAGCATATACTTGCATGCGTGGTTTTTCTGCGGGTGTCGGTATCCTGGTCATGTCAGATGAGCTGTGGCTTCGGCTGCGGTATTTGAGTCTGAATGTGATGTGCGATCCGTTCTGAAAACAATGTCAGGCGGGGAGTTTGACTGGAGTCCTAGCCATTCGCTGCAGTTTTTTCTCATTGTGCACAAATAGCATACTGTCGCTTGTGAATAACAGCATCCAGACAGTAAAGTTAAATGACTAGCCTTGAATACCAAAACGTCAGATATTCGACGGACTGCCATCAGTACGATAGTCAGTTTGAATAGCGTCCCTCGAATTCTGAATAGCGGCTGTCAGTATTGCGGTTAACTATAAAGTAAATATGGCCGAAGCCAAAATACAACTTTGTTTCACGTTAGAGGCAATTTCAAAATCATCTAAGGTTGATTCACACGACTACACCTACGCTTTCACACTCACGTGTAAAATTTTAACTGTTGGTGGACTTGTTTGGACATCCGAACTTATCAAACGCCATCTACGATACTCCGTGACTCACTGAATCAAACTTTTTGGTAAAATCCACAAGGGGATACTCAATAGCTGATTGTATTTAGGACGTTTCTCCTGGAGTTTGGATGTGATGAATGTCATGCAAGTCGTACTGCAACTCTCCCGTAGTCCGTATTGCACCTTAGAAACATTCGTATTTAACGTTTTGACAGTGAGTAGTTGGAGCATAACTCTTGCCAACACAGCTCATTGGATTAATTTTTTGACAGTCGTCCGTCCGCTGTTTGTACCCCTTACCTTTGAATAAGGGTACAATGAAGATATCCTTGAGCTTTTGCAGAACTGCTTTCCGTCCTCAGGCGAAGTGGACAAGTTGGGGCATGGCACCTTCCAAGTCTTGATTGTCAGACGCCAGAAGTTCCGTTACCAATCCATATTCACTCGCGAACCTTTCCGTTTCGTAATTGTCCGATAGCCCTCTGAACCTCTGCCAGGTCCGGATCGAAATAATTTGTCTCTTTGATGGTTTGTTGTAACTTGGAATTTCACCGTTACCTAGTCATTGGTAGCAAACCGATTTAGTAGGCTGCCTGAATATTTGTGTCAGATCCCCACACTGTCTTACAGTTGAGTGCACGAAACGCCAGCGGCTGCGTCCACCAGTGTTTCAGTAGCCTGAAAGACATCCTAAAAATGGTCATCGGCGAGCCACAGAACTCTGTACTGCAGGCGGCCAGCATGGCGTTGTATCCGTTTACGTTGCATCCAGCCAGAATTGGGCGTCTATGATAGCCAACTCGTGAGTAGCACACAGATGGGGCAGACGATCACCTTTTCCATTAACTGTACCAGTGCTTCATTGTCTAAGATCAACCGGCCAGACTGTTAAGTCGCACCGAACCTTCACTTTGCCATCTCCCAGATGATACCGCCGGTCACTCACTGGTGTCGAGGGAATAGTGGCAAAGGTCTACTCCTAGAATTGTTCTTTTGCATCGACGGTAGCGCATGGTTTGGCCATAAACACTAGGAACTGTGGCAGACTGAGTCGCAGGTGCATGAACACGATTAGAGGATAGATGCTGTGCTGTTCGCCTGTCGCCCGGGTTGATGCGATAAGCTACCACGAAACATACACCGTCCTTCCGAGCATCTGCTACATAACGGATCCATTGGTTGGTGTAACTAGCGTTTGCTTTCCAGTGCTCACGGTGGTCTGTAAACCTTGTGTTACTGAGGACTGCTACACTACTACCGCAGCGGCTCCGTTACATCATAATTAGTGCGATGCTGAGCTCTAGTCGTCCGTTGTTGCACCGATTCAGCGGCGTACACACATTCTATTGCCCTTTTGCATCTACAGGTATGCCCCAATTAGGCTTGAGGGACTCACTCAACAATTAGACATAGGTGACAAGAAACAGGATTTCGTTATTTGTGTCGTGCTTGTGCCAGCCCATTGTGGTCATTGTTGGCTTATGTTCATCCGACTAGTGGAGTTTAGTTTTAAAATTTTCGATCTATACTTTGAAGGCGTCTGTTACCACTGTTTGACGACACATATCTACGTACATCGAAGAACGAATACTACCAGACTACCTCCATCAGTTGTTCTACTTCTTTTCCTCATAGACAGCGGAATTGTAAAAATAAAACCGCTTTGACCTCCTTAGATTCCATTCACCCTACGCATTCCTAGATAATCGAACGCACGGCCTGCGAACAAGTGTCAGAACGACAGTCCAGACACGTGTCCAATAGATCACACTGTCAGGGTCACTATGACTTGACAGAGGGTGTGAGTTGCTTTCCGTGAAAGAACAAAACGCACCAACTTAAACAGGTAACTCATGCATCGCTGCAGCCGTGGCCACACGATCTGGTGAGTGTATCGATTATCATTCTGGCCCTTACTCATTGATCATGAATTCGATTCCACCGATTTAGACCGTTTATGAAACCCATCAAATTCTAAACAGCTATACATTACTGCTACTGGTAACTGGGATCAACAGTTTACACTGCTGGAATGCCCAAATTTGGACAACCAGTGTGGTTCGAATTTTCAACCATATTACTGTCAACCAATACATTGACCACTTGGCTCTCTCTCTTGAGCCCCACTAACAGATTTGGGAAAATCCACAGTTACAACTACAATCTACTTGATCTAAGTGGAAACCGGATAACTTTACTGTATTGAGTACATTTCGTGGCGACAAATACTTGTGAGATATACGACAGTTGATATGACCTAAACATAACACTGAAGAATGAAGTTGTCGCACGAATCGTATGTCTAGCCATCCAAGTGTGTCCAACCTATTATCTAACGCGCATTATTTAAGCGTGTCCGGAAACGTTATTGTTGTTCACATCCTGATTATCTTGACGAAACAGCCATTGCAATTGCTTCCTGCATCAGTATCCGTTAGGTGATTGCTGGCGTGCGAATATCTGATAAGCCCTGAAGACGTTTGACTGGACCAGTATTAGCTTGGGAAATGCAACTCAAGCGTTCGGGTCGCTGGTTAATTGACCAGTAGAGAACACCTGTGTGTTTATATATATGACCATCAAGTTCGTTTTTAGCACATCGAACTGTATTCTTTTCGGCTTAAATCAGGTCAACTCAAGCTACTGCCTTGCCCATTCAACAAAATGAATATCATGTAATTCCTGTGCACCATTTCAGCTCTGTAAGTAGTACAACTTTTTGGATAACTCGATATTCAAGTTTAGATAAGATTTTAATGAGCTGACGCAGATTTCCGCCGTCGTACATGTCCGAAAGGTATCATTTGTAATCCCGAGAACACGATTAACATGTAGTTTGAACGCAGCTCACAGTTAATTTCAGCTTCCGCATTCCTGTGCACTTTTGAGCTGTCTCCTTTTGAAAATCTACACTATGCTCGAGTTTTGCTATTGTCAGGGCTCCGCAGTAGTACACGTGTTTTTTACAACCGGGACCAAAATCCCGCCTGCATAAAGCCATCATGCTGACAGCTGTATCAGTGACTTCACATCTGACATGCCTTATTCATCAAATGCAAACGCTTGACCCCATTTGCTTATGATTTGTGCTCAGATTGTAGAGATATGTATTACTGTCGAGCTCTAGCTAGAGCGAATCGTGAATACATTGCTCCATTTCATAGACGCTGATTAAAAATCTATGGGAATGCCAAGCTGCTATCAATTGTGAATGATGTTTGCTTTATGTTAACCAGAATCCCCCACTACTTATAAGCAATATAACGAGCGCCGTTATCATCAGCGGTATACCAGTAGATAGTCCTAATGCTATGCAAACATTATAAGACTAAGCACTATTTTTGGGGTATGAGTCATAAAAACAGGGTCTTAATATCCAAAAATTCTGTTGAAACTCAATCACTCAATACCACCATGCCTACATTTTTTAAATCAACAGCCGAACTGAATCAAACCTCGCATTATGCACTGCTTCTTTCATTGACAGTGCAGCCAGACAATGACGGCGTTCTTACCGCTACTCTGGCGGGCATTGCTATCTCTGGAACTGAATGCGCGCTTTCTCTCTGAAACGCGCATTTACGATTCTTGCGTTGCTATTCATTTGAATTTACCCATCAACACTGCTATATATTAATGTTTATTTCTCAGGTTCTCTGGTGATGGTGAAACCGTATCTCACTCTCGGGCTTGAGTGGCATCTCACTAAACGTCAACGAAAACCTCATTGAATAGTCGGTTACATACCGTCATAGTTACACATTTGGTCAGAAAATTTCGAAAATTTCTGCATATGCCCTCACGGACAATAGGTCAACTGCTGTTAGGAATGCTTTTTACAGCATCTCCATTGATCATCCGAAACATAACAAACACTGCGGCATCATTGTGCTCGCTGATGATATGACCGCATAAGTTGGTTGTTTTATTCTATAAAAGAGTCGAATTGATAGCGTGTTCGGTGTCCGGGCGCGACTCACTGGCGATTGGTTGTTACGTGTATGCGTATTTTAGGATCTATATATCGAGTTGCACATTTCAGCGCAAAACTGGCAATGTAATATGTGAAAACCGACCTATAGAGCACAACCACAAATACAAATTGACCATATCGTTTTCGACGATCGGAGTCGCATTAAACTTTTCGTTTGGTTTGTGGTAGCCACCTCGACTCAGGCCATACTGTTGTTTGTGTCCGCTTTGTTTTATCGTTCCCATAGGGAGCATATGCTCGCAGTCAACTGTAAATTGACGGACGACTGTGTATGAAACATTTTTTCGAAATAACACCAACGGTCAAATTGCCTTGGTCGTAACTATGATATGGTCCAGACGAATACTGGGCAAAGATCTTAACGACTGCATGAATCTATTGTTAAAAAGTCTATTCAAAGGGAACACTACAAGTATCATATCATATCACACTATAAGTACGTCAGGAGTGTATTCGTAGCCATTCAACAGAAGTTACTAACAAACGTCGACTTATCTTCCTGATTCTAGATGCAACAATGATTGTCGTGAACCAGAACGCAAACTTCCGAACAGTCTTAGTGAGGACCATGAATAGTATTTAGCCGAAGGAGTCGACGAAGTCGAAATGACATTTTTTATGTAGGAATAGACTAATGATGTTGGGTTCACCATTGACTGTGTGTGTGAAAAAGTTAGCCAGCAAATTTACAGGTTGCCGCGACTTGACAGATAAGCCCAACAATTTGAGAAACAGTTCAGTCGGTCTGATCTCGTTAATTCGGCTATGAATGACGGAGATCGTATGGTTAGCTGTGACATTCCCAACGATCTTCTATCGGAAACCGAGGTGGTTCTGGAGCCTAAACAATTGTATTGTGATAAAACTTAAGATCCAAACCCTCGTCTTCTGATTCTTCTCAAAGGTGGTGGCTAGGCATTGGTGTCTGAACTGACTACAGTCATCCGTTCTTTACTGGATACTGGAGAGGCTCCTGGCGATTCGTACTTATCAGCAATCACTACCGTCTTCAAACTAGATATCAGAACATACTGAGACAACCACAGAGATACTGGCTCTGACTATATAATGTTCAAGCATTTATAATGCCGCGGCTTTTGAAATTGAAACGGATGAAAGACCAGACTCAGACCTAATCGTGGGTATGTCAGTCATATTTTCGACTGGACCATGGACGCTGCTTCTCTGAGCCAGCGGTCATGATATTTGTTTTACTCGGAGACCAATGTGAATTCAATTTTTCGGTCTACTTTCCGGAGTTGCCTCCATCTCAGAGAGGTCTCAGTGGAGCATACCAATTTTTTACAAACGCCGTGCAAACCGCATGCGGAGAGCGCATTTACGAAAAGCTAGCTCGAACACGGTCTACTTCAAGTGGTGTTTTACAGAGATGTCCGATCTCCCTCTTTCTTCTCAAAGACGTCATGTATGGCATTTTGAGGGAACCTTTCGTTGCTTCCGAGGGCCTCAAAATGGAGAATCTACCTAGTAGTAAACTGACTGATATTGGGTACTCATTTCTTGTACATTGAACGTACAGAATAAACGAAACCGATTAAACAGTATGATTGGTTCATATGATATACATTTTGCATCTTCAAACTGTTAAGTATTATTACAAGAACGGACTAATCCTGACTCCATTCTTGTTACAAGCAGTCTACGGAAGACTGTTGGCTATTTCACCTATCTTGGTTGTACCATCTCGTCAGCTCGTAATATTGCTGACGAGGTGTTCATAGGGATAATAGAGGTACATAATGCATCCGCCAATTTTTGTCATTTGTGGCGTTATAATGACATCCGAGTGTTGATGAGAGAAGGAATTTTCAGTACGTTGTACGGCTGGTTTGATTCTACGGATCAATCATCTAGCACATTCGTACGGAAGATGCATGTTAAGTGTTGGTGTCGAATAACCATTGTCTTCGCCAGTTAACTTGTATTAAATCGACAGAGAGGACAACATGAAAATCAGTTTGTGCGTGTTACGGAAGTTTACATGTTTATCATCGACATCTGTGGTGCTGAAAATGCACATTCTCCCCTAATCCGGTCATGTACGTGATTTGTTGACGGAGCGTCTGTCGCGGCTGCCGAACGGTGACAGAAATCGCGGGTGATCACGTGATCACTGTCTATGAAAGCCTTGGCCACCCCGCTGAGCAAGATTGACAGGTATCGTTTGCCAGGTTGGAGACTTCGTAGCCATCCGCACGGCTTTTTGAAAACGTTCTCAGACACGATAGCTTGTCGCGGTCAGCGACGACTCTTCATCCTTACGGTTGTTGGCCTTTCTTTCTGAATATCTAGTGATTTGTCATTGGTTTCTATTCTTCATAATTTTATACTTGTTTATCGGCCACTTCGTGGATTATTATCAGTCTGAATAATGTTACCCATAGTTGTGGCTTAAAGCTGGTAATGATATTGTCAATGTTTCAGGATGGCTGTCAGATGAGTTACAGTGCTTCTTGTCTGGGAGCCGTATACGAACTAATGTTCTTAACTTACTAGTGGTTACTTTCATTTCTCTTTAACATTTACCGACTGGTCACTTTTTATACCGTATACCAGTAATGTGGGGGTTCGGCACATTTTACACGATAGGCTAGTATTCTTAATGCGTCATATTGTGGTGGATTGTCAGGCCGAAGGTGTGAGCGTTCCAACACACGGTGGAATACCTCGACGCGGGGAGTTACGTCCAAAAACCCTCAACAATCGGACGGCGGACAACGGGGGCAATCGGATGAATCATCGCTCGACCGGATCCGACCAACGGGCGAGACATAGCAGGCAAAATAGAGTGGACGACGAAATTGAAGGCGCGATTATTCCAACACTCGCAGGAATATCTCGATACTCCCGTGGAATACGACCAAAGCCCACTGTGGATAGACGGAGGACAACACGAACGACCGGACGAGCCATCGCTCAACGAAATCGGACCAATGGACGAAGAATGGTAGGCGAACCCCCACCCCCCGATAGACGGCGCCGATCACACACATAAACCACGCAGAAGTACACACGACGCGTGAGCGGAACCCTGAGGGTGTTGTGGACTGGAATGCTGACTCATAAATGCGAGCCCGCGTGTAGCATGGTAACTAGCGTGTTGGACAGTAAAGGCTGTGCTTTATTGGACGCCTCTTCGCTGCAATATATGTGCATTTTCGGTGTCTGAGTGAATGAACATGGTCAATCTTCATGATCATATAACTTTGCTTTAACCTCTCCATATACTACTCACTGATTCGATTCTATAGTTTCGATCGAATGAAGATCATAACGTTTTGTTCAACAACTTATACAAGAAGCAACTATTTTCGGGCCCACGTAGAAGCTAAATTATTTTGCATATTCACACCACACGCGGTTAACAGCATTCATATCCTAACTAACCTGTCACAGTGATCTCAGCTAAAGGGTGTCTGCGTACATATCTTCATAAGATTTGCGTTCCATCACGTTTTGTTCAACAACTTATACAAGAAGCAACTATTTTCGGGCCCACGTAGAAGCTAAATTATTTTGCATATTCACACCACACGCGGTTAACAGCATTCATATCCTAACTAACCTGTCACAGTGATCTCAGCTAAAGGGTGTCTGCGTACATATCTTCATAAGACTTGCGTTCCATCACTCAGTTCTATTCACACACCTCGTGTTCGGTGCAAATCCGCTAGGTTAATTTGTGGAATCCTAGTTAACCTGTGTTGTATTCAGAAGTGCCATTCACCGCAATTCTGAATAGAAAGCTTGTGGAAGAAAAATTTCTTCAAAGGACAAGGACTGAAAGAAGTTTAGTTGATTGAAAAAATTGGTAATTGTACAAATGCATATTCGCAAGGACGTCTCAAACCAACAAGTTGGATAATCACAAAGTTGTCCAGTCTGACAGATAACCCTCACTGGTTGCTTATGAAAGTAGTCTAAGTCTTCTTACTTCTAGTCTACACCTGTCCACCACCTTGTGGTCCAGATATATAGTGTCGTGATACGACACTCCCTTAGATAGCATACGGAATATATGATCCATCATCTCAGACCTCTCACTTTTATCAAGTTTCTTGCAGTGAATACTCATAAACGCTCACATTACTCACACAAACATCTCGGCTTACACAGCCGATGTAACGAAGACAACGATCACTTACCTATACAGTTCAGTTCATATTGCGTTCACAAAACAGACTGCACGCAAACATTTTTCATATAACATTCATACAGTCTGATAGTTGTTAGACCGTTAATGGTATTCATGTTGACATTTTTCAAGGTTACAACAGTGATTGTGATGAGGACACCGATCGTACTTGCTACTTAAAGCAGATTGTAAGTTGTAGTATGATTGTGAAAGGTTTAGTGTGCTTCATAAGTTCAATATTATCATCATTCTCCAGTTAGAGCATATCAAAGATGCAACGGTAGTTTCGGGTTAATTCCAGCAAATTCATGTTGGAACAGGCGAGAAATGTGACCACCAAATTACCAGTTTGTTATTAGTTAGTTAACTTGCTCGAACTGTATGTGCATGATTGTAATACTTGATCATAATAAACAGTTTGAAGTTAATGTGAATGTTGACACTGTTGATTTGCTTCAGTTGTATTTTTATATTTCCACCATTCTCAACGTTCGTATTACAAATCATCATTCACACTAATCACGCACTTCATTTAACGTGTTTCTGGCTTAAAATCAAAAGTTGATTTGTGTTATAACGGGTTCTACTTTAAAAGTCATTAAGCTGTGATTGTCTCACCTGATTCAACGAAATGGGCTTCATGGTCTAGTAAAACACAGTGTCAATTGAATGCATCTCAATTACCTCTTCATTTTCATTCATTCGAGTTTCTCTTATCTGCCTTCATCAGCCACTAGCGCAAAAAAAATATAATCTTTAGAAGACTGATGTCGCTTAGCCAAAAATTGAATGCGACCATCAGTACTCTTGGTTCAGGGTCTGGTGATCCACGTACCCATTAGAGGAATGTGTTAGGACTGGTCGAGACTATTCTACTCCATTGGTGTGATTGGTGTCAGTTGTTCGAGTTGATTGTGAAATAAACCCAGTTTCGCATCTTGCTGCTGGGTTTTTTTAAACTCAGACAGTGAATTTATGAAATTTTAATTATCTCACTACCCTCTTCCAATTCTGATCTTTACCTTGATTTTATAGCTGTTCAGTTTGCCATTGTAGGTGAAATGGTGCCACTCAGTGTTCTCTGTTTCTCTGCTCTCTGTCCAGATACTGGTTGACGCTGCCACCGAACGCGTGACATACTACACTTTGCTATCCCAACAGCAGTTAGAGGAGACCGAGTTGAAGATGCCCCAACCCGATGTCACCACTCTACTCTCCACAACCCCAACAGGTTCTCCAGCAATTTCTGGTTGTTGGGTGAGTTTGTCAGAATAAGTGAACTTTACGAGATACTTTCAGTTTGGGTTGTGGTTACCTCTTAGGGTGGTAATGTGAGTTTCTCGGGTAAGTTTAAACACTATTCACTTCGCAGATGTCTCTGTCCTGACCCACTACGATCGATAATAGACCCGAATTGGCGAAAGTCAAAGTGTCTGATTGGCCTTACGCAAAAGTGACTCATTCATTGTGCACGGGAATTCTGATCAAGTAGCTGACCAAACGCTTCAGTCCACAAAAAGTTGATGCTTAATCGTATGGCGTTGAGGAGAGCAGTAACTCTAACATTGACTCCTTCGTGCTCGCTAGTCTCTCTTCTCGTTGTCTAAGATCCACCCACTAGACAGCAATGTGAAATCATTTACCAATTCATCTTCCCTTCGTTTCATCTACTTCATTTTAGCAGGTTGAACTGTTCTGTTGTCCGCTTATGTGAAATTTTATGGCTCTGTCCGAGAACAGAGGCTGTTACACAGATTTCGACCACGCTAGCTGAGATGTACTGAATTTGCTATGCAGTCCATAATCTCGTTCATGCGTACGATTGCGCGCACTTGCATTCGCCTGAATCCCAGTCGATAACACCTCGTCTGATCTATTCTGGTTCTTGTTACCCGTTTTAAGACAAACATTTTATGTGATTTGGCTCCTGACTATTATCAATGTTGTATCCAACTGGTTGTTAGTATTACATGGGACCAAAACTAACGTCACTCTTCCTTTTCAAAAAAAAGTGACGGTATGCAGATTGAATCCGGATGTAAACGAATTTCGTCCCATTGTCCTCAGAAAGTACCCTTATTCTAAGCCAATGATCATTGCAACCAAACCATTTCTACGGGGTCGTTTCGACCGTCATACCTTCTAACTGCCTCATACGCTGACATACAGTTTTGTTGTCAATAATTCATTCTTTCTGACACACCAAATGCCAACTGTTTGCCAAAATGTATCGCACTTGGTCATTTTCTTTCCTGAACAACGTTAAAATGACAATCAAACGCATTTACGCCTTGACCTTGCTGAATGTAGGTTGCATTATCGTCGCATAGCATGACCGCCTATGGGATAAGCGATTTTTCTATATCCATGATGAGCTGATCAGGCCAATGTGCTAGAACGTTGAGGGCTGTCTTAACGACCAGGTATCCGAGTTTCTTATGCGTGCATATTGAAGGAGTTAACTAGTTAATAAAAGAGCTCTCCTCTGATGGATTGTTTACGTGACTGTCTTCTCATTCATATTTTGTTGTTACCACGTATCTTCGACGTTGTGCTACACCCTGCAACTTTGTGATAGGTCACAGCTTCCTACCCACGACTACGCACCTTAACTGTTTCATCATCTGACCTTAATTCTCTGAAACAGCACCACATCAAATGTGTCCCTTCGGGATCGATCAGTTACATTGAGTTTAGAATTACTATCTCACTCGATGACTAAAGAAGCATATCATGTTGAATAGAAACGAAAACTGACATGTTTCGACTGGATAGATGAAATGTTGGTTTGCTGGTTCCTAGAAAAAGATGCCTGACTTATTGTTAAGAGGTTGAATAAACCAGTTCCTAACAATGAGTGAAGTGAAGAAGAAATTAACCGAAGGAAGGTCATTACACAGTGGAATGATAAACGTTCACTTCGGTTAGGTGAAACGTAGTGGTTTATAAAGGTTCCAACTGACTATCTACTTAGTTCCTATTTAGGGTCTATCTTAACCATGATCGGTAACATACGATTTTTGTTCCAACACAGAAAAGCTCAGACAGTAACAACTGTTGTGGGCTTTGCGACACTGCGCCCTAGTAGCCAGGTCTACTGAGTCCTGATTTGAGCTACACACACGAGGTTGTCATATCCAAGTGTGATGACACCACGCTTGACCCTACCACGGTGGATCTATTCATACTCAGGGTGAAACGCTTTACCAGCGAGAAATCCCCCAACATTCTGTCAGATTGACACAGTCAGTGAGTAACAGGCACAATTCGTTTTATCGGCGAGTAGTCGAGAATTTGATCAATTTTAGGCGAACATCACATATTTTATCACAACTTTCTCATACACATAGACTTTCCAGGCAGCCTCTTTAAAAAAATTGCACTAGACTCGAGTTTCGCTCCTGTTGAAGCCCGTCAGTAGTGCATGTCCTTACCACGGTAGATGTTAGAACTCCGGCCACGCCTTCATGAGGCAACCGTGTTGAACATTGCATCAATCCCCTCACATTAGGTACGATCGAATCATTATGTGTAACCTCAGCCGTGACAAGCATGTGCACTATTGATGAGATTCAGCAATAGCGAAACTCGAGTCTGCTGCTTCTTTTCCAAAGAGGCTGACTGGAAAGTTTATGAATGAGAAAGCTACGATCAAATGTCAGTGATTTGCAGTTTACAACTATACCTTTTTTCATGCTGGTTTCTCTTTAAGGCATAAGAATGTATCTTTCGTGTAAAAGCCTTTCGTTTTAGTGCAGTAGAATTTCTAAATTGTATTTTCAGGCTGTGGAAGTGGCTTATGATTGGTCTAGTGGACTCATATTTTGCGGCCTTTTTGATTGCGACTGCACGCATTGGCTGCTGCGCTAGGACAATGCCCGAGGGAACACTTGAGTTGTGAAGGCCGTCATATGGTCCAGTCATTGGCTTGTGCTTTCTGCCCTCTCCGGGCTGGACTCTATACCCCGGGCATTGTCCTAGCTCGGCAGCCAATGCGTGCAGTCGCAATCAAAAAGGCCGCAAAATATGAGTCTACTAGACCAATCATAAGACACTTCTACAATTTGAAAATACAATGGAGAAATTCTACTGCACCAAAACGAAAGGCTTTTACACGAAAGATACATTCTTATGCCCAAAAGAGAAACCAGTGTGGAAAAAGGTATAGTTCTGTTAGACCTTTGTCAAGTAGCATATTGTTGTTTGATTGTTTGTTGAGATGTATTCCACGTGTTTGCGGGTGGTCCCTAAGAAACTTTATGATGTTTTCAAATCCTTTCTGCGTTGCCGGACGGAAAGTTGAATTGGGCAACTTTTGTTTGAGAAACTAACGTTTCCGGTCATTATTCAGTCTTTGTTTGGTTTGTCCAAACAGAAACTAAGTCGGCCGTTGAGTTTTGGATTGTAACTTTGCGGCAAATTTTAGCTACACCAGTACAACGTTCATTTAATATCGAAATTTCAACCAAAAGATTCATTTTGAATCAATCTGAGAGTTCATCTGTTTCATCAGACAGCCGAATTTGGATGGGCTACGTGTGACTGCACGCCATTTTCTCGTGGCAAATAACGGACTTGAAAAATCGTAACCTGACAACGCATACATATCAAGGTTTGAATTCATTCAATCACACTTGAATATCGTTGCGATTTCAAATAGTTCCAGATACAATCTCAAATCTATTGAATAAATGCATCTAACTTTTTTATTCGTACAGCACGGTTTGATGCCTCCTGCTCGAATATCTGTATGGCCTTCTCCGACTTAGATCCCTAAAGTTATCAAATGTCCCGTGATTTGTTTCGCGGCCTTAGTAGTCAATTTATCTATGCTCGTTAACTTAGCCTAATTGTTATAGTACACCCCAGAATGATCTCTTTCTAATAGTTGTTGTGTCTTGTTGCTAAAAGTTGTTGCACTTTATCCGCTAAAGTGCATCGCCCCTGTGACTGCTGATTGTACAAAGGGATGCCTTTGGATTGTTTACTGTGTTGGTTCAATTTGTTTCCTAACTGCTTCTTTTTCTATTGACAGGCAAATGCGGTCACTACCCATTCAATACCAGTTGTCCGCTCGACCCGACTATCAGACGACAGTCGATTCCCATTGTTACAATCTTCCGACAGCCATCCTTGCTCCGTGGTAATGGAGCTACATCGCGGACCGATTGTTGAGTCCAACTTGTTGTTTCGGCCTGGTTCCTCTCGTACTCAATGGCATTCGGATCCACAACCAGTGTCCGCATCTCTGTTACTAACTGGATTCAAAAGCCTCGAAGCAATCGAGTCCTACAGAGAGTCTGTCATATTGTCCGACCATGTACCATCTCGAAAGTCGAGCACAGGTTCCATGGTCATCGCAAGCAGTTAAGCCGACCCGTTGGTCGCTTTATTCCTATTCCAACAGATAGCAAGCACTAACAGTTATTTCAGAATCCTGCCCGTCCACTGTTTATTTTAATCCTCTATCATACAATTGGTCGGCTTGTTAGTTTTTGAGCCCTTCTTCCTGGGACCGTTGTCGACACTCATCTTCACTACATTAGTAGGAGAACGTGACGGTAATTCCTTCTTGTTTGAGTTAAGTCTCATATATTCCTGTGCCCATGTGATGTGCTCGAACTACCGCAGACTTCCAGCTGACGGTTTCTCAGGTCAATGTTCAACTTGTTCGTTCTGTGACCCTTTCTACTGGTCACGAGCTTCCTCTCCTCGTGGTTTACGGACATTCTCAGATTCCTTTCGAACCAATTTTCAAACTTGACCATTTAATCCATCCAGGACTAAATGCCGTCTGATCCGACAGAACTGCTTAAATGAGACACATCTGTTCAAGCTCGAGATGACGTTTGCAGATGCATCCGTTTCTTTTTCTCTACACGATTCCGTTCCTGCTCGTACACATCCACTTACTTTCACTCTGCAGGCATTCATACTTCGTCAGTAGCCTGTGTTTAATCCAATGACTATAGCCCATTCAGCCAACCATGAAATCGTTTCTTATCTACTACTAATCGGACAGATATTGTATCTTTTCTGTTGTTATTTTTTGACGTTGTATAGAGGATGCTTTGGTTTTTTTTGTTTTCGTTTCCTCTGACTGCTGTGCAGCACAGCTAGCTTTTTTCGAGTTCAACAATACAAAATCTATGCAGCAAGTCAGTGTTTTTTCTTCCCAACCATCTCCACTCTTGTTCCGGATCGATAGGTCGAATTGTGTCACGGTTAGTTAAGCTTAATTCTTCATTGCGCCTGTTGAAAACAGTCTTCCGTATGATAACTGGTCAACCGAAATAGCGTCCTTGTATTCACCTTTCTATTTTTAGCAATGCGATTGTTTTCCGTTTTCGATATAAGGTTAGTTACTCTCTGCATAAATTCCACACTAACTATTTGAAGGATCAATCATTGAGATTGCTCTCAAGTTTCAATCAGAATGGTACAATCAGCCTATTACTTAGGCTTGACACAGCACGTCATATATAGGGTACTTTTTGACACACGCAAGGTGAACACATCTGGTTCTCGGTTATGCTGTGGTAGCGATTACCAGGTGCAATTCATTTTGACAGACCATTGCCAAGTAACATAAACCAGAATATGTGAGTTGGGTATAGTGAGCACTAACTGTTGACAGTACGTCTACGTATCGAGGAGCATAACAGCTCCAAATGCCCCCCATGGAAATGGTTGACATGCCATAGTCATTGCATATGTGTAACCACCTTTTCTCTGTATTCCACTTCTTCTCGCCTCGGTGGTAGGGAGTGAATGTCGATTCGTTCGTCCACAAGTCCAGACGCGATGCATACAACATCACATTATCCCAACCATTCCTATTTGTCCGCTTTACGAAACATCTGAGGTGAGTTCTCATTCCATCCATGCTATTCAAGCATTGTTACAATGTGTGTGTGAGAATATCAAAATGTTACCGGGCGCATCCACAGTAGACCTGAAATGAACGATACTCGCTTTAGCTGCTATCAAATGGTATCTATCCCTACCGCTTTTTGTTATTTTTGATCTACCGTTTCCATCGGGATGTTTGAGATTGTAGTCTTCTTGGAAATATGCTATCCGTGAACTCATAGTCATTTTACCAATATCTATTATCTTTTATTCAACTTCATCTGTTTGTTGCACACCATGTATCAACGGTTTGCTCCGTTTTATTTCGTTTGTAACTTTCGCCATGGTATATTTTTTGGAAGAGATTCATTTGCGAAAAGTCTGAACTTCGGATGGATTCGAACCAGTGACAGAAACCCCATGCCCAAACACGGCAAGCGCTCTATCAGCTGAGCTACGAAGCCACGCCGGAAGCTCAGAAATTTCACATTTGGTCCTGGTTACCCACCCAACCAACTGTGTCATATGGAATCCACCAAATGATCCAGCCATGGTATATATTCGTGGCTGGACCGTAAGCCAAATGTGTATTGTCATTTTTAACCTAGATTGCCTTGTCACCACAACGCGTGGGATGCATCATTCTTTGGGTGTACAGTGGGTTGACTGTAATTGTCTGATTGTTTGTTGAGTTACAATTCCTCTTCACCCACCACTTTCATAATTGAATTCTGTTGCCGTTTGTTTACTTTTATGTTGCTATGCTGTTCGGTTTGCTTACCGTTTCTTCGTGAACCACTGTTGTAACCTTGGCGTACGGTGGTTAACGGTATTGTTTGCTCATATTGTAGATGTTGATCTTTGATTTTCCTCTGAGCTAACAGCTACAATTATCGAATAGTAGCTCTCTGCGACAAACTATATGATCAGTCGAAAGATGAATCGACGGGATCAGAAATCCCAGGATTGTTAGCCGGATTAGTTATTCAAGAAGTTAAATTGTTCGTGCTACCCTATTATCGAATTCATGGTCTTCGCTCGTTGCGTCGACTGCTCTGTTGGTATTCTGAACTGCGTGTAGCTGTGGTGAACCCGTCGGTCTACTAACGACATAGTTACTAGGATACAGCTCACCAGGGAAGAACGGAACAACCGCGAGTTACCAATTCTAGATGTTCTTGTCGGAACATTGGACGTTGGTCAAAAAGAAATCGGCGTTCTCCGGATAGTAATTCACGTTAACCAAATTCGGAACTTTTTTAGCACCCATTCCGCCGCATACATAACCCAAGTTGTATCAAAACGCCATTCAAACGATTTTGAACATATCGTCGTTCATTGGAATTTAGGAAAGTAGATGAAAACTGTTTGTTTCATACATTTCGAGCAATGATTGCCCGAAAACAGTTGCTCTGCTGTGTACTGACTCCTGAAACGGCTGAAGAGCAGTAGCAACTCGCCAAACTGATCGGTCTACTCTACAGGATGGTAATCTTTGGAATGCAGGTGAGACTTCTATTCTGTGTCAGAGACACAATGGCCTGCAAACCAACTCTAACACTTCGGGCTGTACACAGAAAAGTCAAGGACTAGCTTTCAGGTGAAGAAACTCCAAGTGTATTCTACAGCGTATCCCGCAGTCAATGTAACAGATGCTAATTTGGTCAGATGAGAAGTTAGTTGAACACAGTAACTCACTAACGTAGATGTCAATAAAAAGACATGACCAAAAGTCACTTTATCAATACATTTGAATAATGATGGTCAGCAAATTCATTTTGAAAACGTGACGATACTAGGTAGAGCACAACCGTAAGACTCATGCGAACTCCTCGAGAGTTGGCATTCAAAGTAAAACTCAACGAACGA
>JTDE01000240.1:0-13049 GCA_014338405.1 Paragonimus skrjabini miyazakii
ATGTAATCTCCAACAGCGGTGCTACGCCTTGTTTTCAATGACAGTCTTTCAGATAAACAGACGCCCGCTTGACGCTGAGTAAGAAAAACTGACTGGATCCGGGACCCTTGGGCCTCTGCCTCGAATCCGTGTATCCATCGCTGAATCGCTGAATTTGACCAATAGTCGAATCGGTAAATCCCAGTGACCTTGAAGTAGACCTAGTAGGGTACGCGGCTGATGTTGGGAGTTTCGCGTTTTGGTAACGCACTCTCCAAGCAGCCTGTTGGACCTTTACTGTTTCATAATAGGGGTGTTACTGGTCCACTATCTAGGTTAGCCGCTAGATTCTTCCGACTTCGATATCTTATTTTTGGTGCTGGTGTTGGTGGAACTTACACGGCTGCCCAGGTATATTGGTTCATTTCGTGTATTTTCTGAAGAAATACGAGGACTTCAAGTCATCACTGCCAGACACTTCCTTCATTTCTGACTATTTACCCAACGTCGAAAGTGTTGAGGAAGTTATATCAAATGCTAAGCAATCTGCTTCGCATGCTAACGAAAGTAGAAAGGCACTACCGACTTTCCCCCCACGACATTTTTCATTTAGATTTATTATGCACAGTGGAAGTCAAAGCTTTCGGATTTAACGAAATATTTCAAAGGCCTAGAAGATGGCGATACTTCTGGTTTGTGGCTTGCTTATTGTCTACCTCGCTCAGCTTCTTTACCAGGTTCAGTCCTCGCTCACACAGAAGCTGCAAATGAAGCTAAAAAGGTTCGATTGTCCTGTTAGTTATGCATATTCCTTTAGGACTCAGTTAGACATATCACCGTTGAAGAGCTGCAACAGGCCCTATTCAAGAACGAAGTTTGTCCTTTATTGTACTTATGTGACTGACTCAGCTGGAATATAACAAACGAATTGAGGAATTGCTCCAGGAAAATAGAGCACTTAGGAGTGAGTTGCTTCTAAGAGCCCAGCGTCCTGCTCAACGTGGTCGCATCAAGGTACATAGAATCGTTTGATTTTTTAGTCTCCAGAAATCTCTCATTGACATGTATTCCGAGGTATTGGATGAGTTATCTGATTTGGATTCTGCTTACAAAGCACAGGTATGTGGCTTGCACCGTTATTTTGGCTCATCTGACGTAGAGTTCACATATTATCAACCTTTTATCGTTTTACTGGTTTGTTTGTCTTTCGTAAATTTTCTTCGCCCGTTGAGATGTAGGTTTTCCCTCTGGTCGCATCTGTAGTGTTCACATCTTCATGTTCAGGTCCTGAGATATGGGAGGGCCCGTTTTCGTCAAACCTCAAGTTCTTGTACGGTTCTCTTGAAGCTGCACAATTGTGACTGCTAGATGACACTTGTTCGTTGCGTTATGTAAGCCCATGGTCTCTAAAGTGACAAGTCCGGCACACCTCACAAATAATCTCTTTGCGGCTTCTCAAGCGACGTACATCATGGGAGTCATAGATGAAAACTTATCCCTTGGTAAATGTTTGGAAAAGGAATGTAGATGAAAGTCACAAATTATCTATTTAGTACGTTAGCTGTTAACATCCGAAGGAATTTTGACGCTGGCAAACAGCAAAGGTATCCACATAAGAACCGGCTACAAAACATTCGTTATTAAGATAAGAAATGTATGCTAATAAAAATGACTGCTAAGGAAGTAAGCTTGATTCTTGTTGGTTGGCATTATTTCCGGATACGGAGTGATAAGGTGATCAGGATCTACTTAACCTGATGGCAGCCCTCTCTCTTTCCGCTGTCTGCATCCTTATTTTAGTGCTTCTCACCTCCTCTTTATTACCAGTTATAGATAGTTTGCGTAGGACTTCTTTATTAGTTATTTGTCTCAGCTTTCTTCTTTTATCAAAACCAAGAAGTATTTTCATTCTGTCATCCAGGAGTCTGATGGAGATATGGTAGTACCAGCATTGGCTTTGATCCTGTCTTTTAATCTGAGTATACCATGATTGCTGACGGTGATTCCAATACCTCTTCCCTCCATCATTCAACCTTTGGCACCCGAAAGATCGCTTGCATGGTCGTGTTGAGGACTTGACCGGGGATATTCTTGCTGCTCTTTCAATAGTATACTGTATTCTACATACCACTGAAAATTCCAAAACACTTGAAGGGAAGTTTTACTTCTCCATTTGTCGCAGCTCGGTGGGATCATCTGAGCTCACTGGTGCAAGAAACTGGACATCAACCGGCTACTAGCCTCAAGTCCTGTGATCTGAACTGAACTGAACTGAACTGAAAGTCATTCTGGAAGAAAACAGATTTTCTAAAGTTATCAGCCACTTGCCATCCAGCTGTGCTGAGAATGTGCGCGTTGCTTCACTGTCCGTCAGTCTCGGGAGGAGCGCACCCCATTTATTTCTCCAAGTTAGACGAAATGTAGATGTACTCATAGGATTACATATGACACTACTGGACGCGTTGGATTGCTTGGATGATGAAGCACGATCCTGTGAACTTACAGTAAAACGTTTTCTTCATAGTGGCGGTACTGTTGTCTTCAGAATCAGATGGAAAAAGTTCGAAAAGGTACCCCCAAACGAAGAGTACTTCGGCGGCTTACCGTGACCGCCGGCGCATTATCCAGCACGGTCGAAAACATCCGGTATAATCCACAGGCCGGATGTAGCTTCGTATACATCCATCGCGTACAACAATGCTCAGAATCAAACATTTATGTCTTATTTGCTGCGCCCTCAGCCTATGCAAGCCCCTCACCGCCGAATGGGTCAGGCTTTTGAGTCAGAGACTCGGGGTAGGGTCTCGTGTCAACCCTCTTCGGCGGCAAAAATGACTAGGAACGGCCCGAGGTTATCGTTCCCTGACATTGACATCATTCACCCACTAGGACTTTATCCTCCTGTTTCGCCCTCCAAGTTTTCTATCTTCCCTGTGCCTTTGCCTCCTGGTAAAGCCTTCAATGTCCGCAGTCTCTGACAAGTTGGTCTGGCAAGTACATTCTCATTTCTGGAGCTTGATGTGTGCTGTGTGTCGGAGACACGAGTCTGCGATTCTACTACCATCATTCACTTGAGCTTACCTCTAGATAATTGTCGATCCAAGCAATTCTCTCTCAGGGTCTCTGATAACGCCGAAGTTGAATCTCGTGGCCAAGCTGGGGTGGGAATCGCACTGAGTTCCAGAGAAGAGTATGCTCGATTGGGTCCCAGTGAACAGTCGTTTATGCCTTGTCAGGCTAAATACCTCGGTTAAAGTCTGTCGACACAAAACAGAAGGGCGTTGTATATTCATTATATCGGCGTGCACTTCAACGGACAACTGATCAGATGCTACCGAAGATGCGTTCTATGACGCCCTCGTTGACCTCTTGAAGCAAACTAGACACTCAGACATCATCATGCTAGCGGGCGATTTTAATGCTCAGCTTGGTCGTCTTTCCCAGAACGAGAAGCGGCTAGCAGGTGTGTTTGGTGTCCGGGCACAACGCATTGACTTGGTGACACCGCATTTCAACATAGGAGTTAGCACTGTATTACATGGAGACTTCCGTGTGCTTCTCAGCCGTGGACACAGTTGGATTATATAGCAATCAGGTACAGGTGGCGCCACTCAGTTAAGGACTGTCGTGCCTTTTGGGGCAACCACCTGGACTCGGACCATGCTGTTATGCCTGCCGGTTTTGTTTTGTCATTTGTCCAGAGGATATACGGTCACAAATGCAATATTCTAAAGTGGCATTCGAGCGAGGAGGCCGTAAAGAACGCTCACCAGATGGCATTGGTGAACAAATTGCCCAGTTCGAGTCGGGTGAGTGATCTTAAGGAACACTGGGGACAGATTGCGGCAGTTATGTAAACGTGCTGTGAATAGAGTTGTTCCGAAGGAGCTGTTCAGTTACGACAGCACTGGATTTCCGTCACGTCAATAAATCTTATGAACAAGCGTCGCTCGATCCCACCTGGTTCTGAATATGATGACGGCCGTCGAGAACTTAAACGCAAGCTGACTAAAAGCTTGCGCAAAGACCGTAAGCACTACTTGGCTGAGCAATCGGAAGAGATAGAAAAAGCCATTTTATCTGGAAATACCAGAAGGCTTTTTTTCTGATCCTTGGTTGTAGTGATCGTCGAATCGGTATAGGTGAGAAAAAAGATGATGAAAAAGATGGTTCACTCATCACCAGTCAATCGTGCCGACTTGACAATTGGGCTGATCATTGTGAAGAACAGTTCAGTTGACCTCAATCGGAACATGTGGACGACGGGACCCGACTAGTTATATATTGCTTTCCAGACGGCCCTCCGCAAAAAGCAAGAGTGGTCCTGGGGTTATTGAAGCGTAATAAGGCTCCTGGACCAGACCTTTTCTTTTCTGGGATGGCGGGGAGAGGCTGATATCAGAACTGACAAAACTTACAGGCGATTTGGGAAACTGAAGAGGTACCTCGTGATTGGTTCTTATCAACAGTCATTCCCGTCTTCAACACAGGGACCAGAAGTCTAGTGTTTTTTGCGTTCAAGTTGCTCACTGGCCTCATTTTACGTCGGCTCACTAAGCCAAGAGAAAGCCAGATACGCGAAGAACAGGCAATATTCCGATCCGGTCGGGGGTGCGTTGATCATATTTTTACCTTGCGACGGATATTGGAACATTGGCACTGTTACAGACAGCCGACAGTCGTGGTCTTTTTGGACCTGAAGACTGCTTTCGACTCAGTTGCTCGTAACGTTCTCCGGAGCTGTCTTCTCCGCAAAGGAGTACCAGAGACATACGTGAATCTGTTGAGATCACTGTATTCTCACTCTGCAAGCAGGGTGAGTTTATGGACAACTGTCTCGGGCGTTCATCACTTCTAGCGATGTTCGTCAAGGGTGCTTGATTTCCCCCCTTCCTGTTCAATTTTGTCATGGACGACATTCTGGAGGATGGGCTCCGCAAATCCATTGGGCTTGGTTATGGGCTTCTTCCTGACGCTCGATTGACTGATCTGGAGTATGCGGACGACATTTTCTTACTTAGCCCCTCAGCCGAAAACATGCAGACCATGCTGGACAGGTTGGGCGACCGAGCTGGTTTGCATGGAATGCGCTTTGCATCTTCAAAGTGCAATTTATTGCTTTAAGACTGGGGCACTTCAACTCCTACTTTCTTCATTACAGGTAATCCGCTTGAGAATGTGGACAGTTTCACATATTTGGGTAGCACTATCTCGTCAGCCTGTAATATTGCTGATGAGATATCAGCGAGGATTGCAAAAGCACGAGCCGCCTTTGCCAAACTGCGTCATCTGTGGCGTCGAAAAGACGTCCGGTTGTCGCTAAAAGGAAGGGTATATAATGCATGTGTGCGTTCCATTTTGCCGTATGGTTCGGAAACGTGGCCTGTTCACAAGGGAGATATCAACAGGCTTGCTGTGTTTGACCATCGTTGTCTCTGCCAATTGTTCCATATTAAGTGGACTGATCGCGTGAGCAATGTGACTGTTCGCCGGCACGTATTCCGGAACCCTCGGAATGCGCGATCAATTGGTCAACTACTCACGTTGCACAGCTTGCGATGGTTGGGTCACGTACTCCGTATGTCATCTAATCGTTTACCGTACCGGGCATTATATACTGAGGGCACCAACAGTTGGATAAAACCGCATGGTGGTCAACCAACAACGTGGTCACGAAATATGAAGACCCTGACTGCTCCACTGAGCAAAGTGAGTAGGTGTCGTCTGCCTGGATGGGGTCCTCCTGATCACTCAAACCGCTGGTTAGAGACGCTATCCGAGATGGCAATGTGTCGCAGTCAGTGGCATACCGGTATCCATATCATTTCTAGTTCTGCTTAGTCTTCTTTTAATAATGTTCAATCTTCTTAGTAACGTTTTCTTCTAGGATATTCCACGTCACTATTGAGGTAAGCGGTAAATCGAGCCACAGTACCTCTTGGTCAGGTTCATGGTTGCTTTGATGATAATGATGATGCTGAAGTCTCTAGTTTAATTTGGCAGAGGTTGGTTAACTGGTAGTTATTATTCCGTCTAATCCAAAAAATGACTCTCCGGAGCAGAAAATTTCATTCGCGAGAAAGCGGAAGATGACTAAGGGAAGTTTCAAGGCGGTCAAACGATGACGTGGTCAGTGGCTATGAAAGCCGTGACCAGTACTCTATGCACAATTGGTAGGTACCGCGTGCCATGCAAGAGGGTGCACGGCCATCCACATCGCTGGATGGCAACACTGCTTGGTGTCGCAGTGAATGGCGAGTTTATATTCGTTTATTTGTTAGCCCTTCGAGAACTTCCTACCTTTCGTTTCCCTATTTACTTCGTTCATTTTTGTATATTGGTCTCTTGTTTCGTGGGCTACTGTCTGGACCAATAACAGCCTTAACGATGATCCCCGTAGGGAATGAAATAGAGGCACGTATTTCTAAGGCTAGGGCGGTGTTTACTAATCTGAGGCAATTACAGCAACAGAAAGGTATCTCTGAAGCCTAAGGATCGCGTAATTGGCCCATATTAAGTGGACTGATCGCGTGAGCAATGTGGCAGTTCGCCGGCGCGTATTCCGGAACGCTCGGGATGCGCGATCAATTGGCCAGCTAATTACGTTGCACAGCTTGCGATGGTTAGGTCACGTACTCCGTATGTCATCTAATCGTTTACCGTACCGGGCATTATATACTGAGGGCACCAACAGTTGGATAAAACCGCATGGTGGTCAACCAACAACGTGGTCACGAAATATGAAGACCTCGACTGCTCCATTGAGCAAAGTGGATAGGTGTCGCCTGCCTGGATGGGGTCCTCGTGATCACTCAAACCGCTGGTTAGAGACGTTATCCGAGGTGGCGATGTGTCGCAGTCAGTGGCGGACCTGTGTCCATACCATTTCTAATTCTTCCTGTTAGCCTTCTCTCATTAATTCTCAGCCTCCTCAGTAACTTTTTCCTCTAGGATATTCTACGTCACTGTTGAGGTGAACGGCGGCCCGAGCCACAGTACCTTTTGGTCAGGCTCATGGCTGTTATGATGATGATGATGATGAAGGATCGCGTATATCAGACAACAGTGAGGATTGTATTACTATACGGCAGCGAAACACGGCCACTTAGGGTAGAAGACCTGAACCGTCTTCAGGTGTTTGACCACCGATGTCTGCGTTCAATTGCTGGTATCGGGTGGCACCAACGAGTGAGTAACGAGGAGGTTAGGAAGCGGGTGTTTGACACTTATTGTCAAACGAGTTCTTTACACTTGCACAGACTTAGATGGTTAGGTCATGTGCTAAGGATGCCAGCTAATCGCTTGCTACACCGAGCACTGTTTGCCGACGCTGCGGTCGATTGGCGCAAGGTGCGAGATGGACAGTTGATGACCTGACGTAGACAAATGAAATCGTTCACGAAGAGGTTGGCTACTGTAGATCGGGTTCGTCTTCCGGGTTGAAGCCCTCGCGACTCACAGAGTCGGTAGCTGGAGACGTTAGGTGAGATGGCGGCTAACCGAGCTCAGTGGCGTGAATGTTGTCGTTGTTTGTGCGAGTTGTCTGTGAAGTGAGTGCACTTAATGACGCGGGGCAGTGTAGGCCGTGAGGAAGCTGTCTTGCTGATGATGCCTTACTTTCATTTACAACTCGGTTGTTTGTTTGCAAGATGTAGGCGCCTTGACGTTATACGTTTGAATGTAGACGTTGCTATTTTTTACTGGTTAGGTCCCCTCCCCTTTTTTTCTTTTCTCTTCCTATACAGGGTCAGCTTTTTCTTCTTCGTGGTTGGTTGGCAGTTAAACATCAGTGTGAACCACTGATCTATTGCCGTCTATGATGATGATGATTATGAGAATCCCCTCATGGTTTACACATACGAACGTCAGAGAAAGTAGGTGCTCACTGAATTCCTCGGACCCACTTTGTCGGTGTTTGGCATGGATTTGATGTCATCCTAGGGATGGAACTGTTTAATGGATTTTTAGTGCCACTTTTTCCCGGTTCTTTCTGCCTACACCAATGACGTTGCTCTAACGACTGACGACTCAAACAGCTCGAAATACACTACACAAATTATCGACGTCAGTATGTACTGTGCTTACTTTGCACTTTCAAGTACGTCGCAATAGCAATATCATAACATGACTACTGCACAACTGAGTAGACAGTACAAACGGTGATGTGTTCAAAGCGTTGAGTTCTTTTGGACAATTTGAACAAAGCAGTCAGAAAACACAAATTACGATGCGAATTCATTTTGCACCCTCTGGTCAGTGTTAAACATGTGACAGCATGAAAACGAAAACCACGACTTAACTAAAATGGCCGAAAGTACAAATCGACCTTGATCCTGAGTGATACTCACAGCGAAACCCGCATATAGTACAGACTGACAGGCAGCTGTTTTTGAACATAGAACCGCCCACTGATGGTTGATCAATATGACCTCGGCATACTGGAGAACTTGTGACTTGCAAGCAGTCATCAAGATCGTGAACGGTGACGCAGTACTGAAGCTGTGACTTGTGGTCAATAAGTGCTTTACAGTGGATGAAACGGTGTCTCGTTCTCGTTGAATACTACTTACTGGCGGGTGGACAATTACATCTCCTAGACACTTTGGATATATACTCTGGCCTCAATTTCAATCGTTCTTTCTGTTCTACCGGTGAAGTGTTTCCGCAACTGTAGGAAGACTGATAGATACAAATGGGAGGTAGAAGCAACCTAGTAGTTTGTGAGAGTAGGACAAGTTCTTCTGCACTGCACACGCTTCTCAACGTGAAGCCAGTAATATTTTCGGAAATGTTTACTAAGCGATCACGTCTAAAATGAAGTTTCATATGGGTTGCTTTTTCAGAAACTCATTTGCACTTTTTGTTTATGGTTCTGGTGAACACTTGCAATTCTCAGACATGCCAAAGTTTTATTACTTAACCGTCGCAGCCGGTTCTATGTGCTCCAAAACAACTTACTGTCAATCTAGCTCGCGGTTCGGTCGTTCAGTTTGGATCCGTTTTGTTCTCTGTGCCATTTAAGCGTTTACGGACTGACGTGAGCATACGAAGTGAATGGTGTTTGTCGAGGATTGATCTCAACTGTTGTTGGCTTGGAAATTTGGGGATAATAATCGACATGATCACTAAACGATATTTAGAGGACCATTTAGTTAAATGGTCAACGTCACATTGAGGCGCGCCTGTAGTGATGTGAAACTAAATTTTGCATTCATAGACCTTCTGTTCTTTTTGCCCCCGATTAAATAACAGGCTATGATTTTGATCGGTCATTATATATATATATATATATATGTCACTTTCGCTGCATATTCGAGAACATTTACATCTAATCCAAGGCCACAGATCGAAATTGTTGGGTCACGCTGTTAGTATTGTGTCCTGGATTACTGTCCCAGTGAACGCTCACAATCCGCAAATACTAAAGTATTGTCATTAACCAACCGTCTGCAGGTGGTCCTGTACTCTTAACCTCAGTGGTCCATCGATCTTTGTTTGTGAGTTTACTTGTGGGCACCATTCACGATTCCGATTAATTTATACGTTTCAATTGTGCTGTTCTGTGCTAACACTAGGCACATGCTTACGACTGATGTGAGTATGCGAATTGAATTTATATCATGAGTTATCCTTCCATTACTTTACTCAAGTAGCTCAGAAAAGAGCGTTTTTAGAATAAAACTCGCATTGTGCTATTTTTTTATAGCGCCTCAAGAATTTTGTCTGGTATATGTGTAATATTTACTTGTGAGATGTCACTCTTCTAGGGGAGACTTTCCAAGCGGCTCAGATCAAGCCACTTTCGTCCGTCTTCACCACTGCGCCTACAAATTAAACAAGTCCTCCGTGCCAAATGGTTCAGGCTCCGGTAGGGCCCTCTAAGTCAATCTCCATCCGTTGCACAGGCAGTCGGAAAGTATCTAACGTGAACTCATGGATCACATTCACGTCATCATGATGAGCGATATTTTCATTTAAAATCCTACGTTTTCTTGGTGCAAATCACCCTCTAACCAGGTCTAAATGACAACTGTTGACATGTTACCAGTTGTCCTACTTGTTGTTAATAGGCTGCATTGTACAGTTTCTTCTACACACACATTTTCGTTTTTGTACGGCTCTGTCCCTTCACAGGATCAGCTCCCACGTGTTGTTGTTGTTGGGGATCAAAGCGCAGGAAAAACATCCGTATTAGAAATGATTGCTCAAGCGCGCATATTTCCTCGTGGCTCCGGTGAAATGATGACACGCTCCCCGGTGAAAGTCACCTTATCGGAGGGGCCTTATCATGTGGCTTCATTCAAAGACAGCCCACGTGAATATGATCTTACAAAAGAATCGGAATTGGCCGCTCTTCGTAAAGATATAGAGGTATGCATTGTATCCTTTCAAAACGGTGTTAATTTTTTTCAATTATGCTATTCCGATACCATGTATATATCCGTATGTTTCGTCTTTACACAGATGCGTATGAAAGCCCTTGTGAGTGGTGGGAAAACTATCAGCTCAGATGTGATTTCATTGAATGTGAAGGGTCCCGGACTTCAGCGCATTGTTTTAATTGATTTACCGGGAATAATATCTACTGTAACAACCGGGATGCAAGCAGGCACACGAGAGACTATCCAGAAAATGGCACGGCATTATATGAGCAATCCTAATGCGATCATTTTATGTGTTCAAGGTAAGTTATCATCCTTCTTCCTATTTCAGCTGGAATTTTTGTGATATTTCCAATGGCTAAGTTTAATCGGACGTAACTATATAAAGAAGTTATAAGCACTATAATGTCGGAAGCTCTACTAGCACTGTAGATTAGCATACCATCCTTGTGGATAAGTCAGCCGTATGGAGTATTGGATTTAGAAGGGGTTTGGTTTGCTATCGCTTATTTCACTTATTCGCCCATCAGAATTATCACGGACTGATGTTAGTTTGCCTATTTACCCTCATTCATTCGGTCAGTCTATGCCCCATTGTTGCGTTCCGCAATAAGCCAAATCTAGTCAACGTTTTATTCTATTTCCTACGCAATATGAGCATGACATTATGGTCCTGTTACCTTTGTATCTTTGAATAATCTTAGTTGCACATTTTGATCACACACTCCTCTGGGACGGGAAAGATCCCGATCCATGTCATCTGTTACCAAAAGTTTGTATAACAGAAGCTGGTGGCTTGCCAAGTTCAGTGACTCTGTCTTTGTTTGACTGAGTTGTCTGTGCGGTAGGGACGTTTATTATTAGGGAGATACTGGGGAGTTAGTCGTCATGAGGATGACTTCTTGTATGCACTTCCTACTCAGTTGTTTGTGTACAAAGTTTTTGAGTCTAGACCTTTTTATTAATTCAGTTCCATTCCCCCGTCATCTTGTATTAGTAGATTAGGAGTACGGTTCTTACATGCCTACCATTTGATCGTCTCGTTTATTCATTTGGCATTTCTACGGTATACGGGCAATTTTACACAAGTTGTAACTGTCAAGAGTGCTAAGCGGTAGGCCAGGCTTCCCAATCGTATAATATAATGAAATGCACGAAAGTACATCCGATCTTTCGTAGACAAGCCTACGTACCTCCATCGTCAAAGAGTGGCGCAAGCTAACAAACGCTATTCTGGTATGATATAAATGAATCGATAGGTCCAAAGTTGGATAGGCAGTCGTCTTTATGCCAGATGTAGACAGCCGGCGAAAATAGGTCATGCTGCGTTTAATGAGTTCGTGGAAGCAATTTCTTGAGGAAATGTATTTGAGTTTGTGAACAATCATCAACTGACTCCAGAGATGAGGGTGCTCTCAATTGTTCATTGAGTATGTATTGTAGGAGGTCCCCCGTTGGTTTTTCTTAAAACCAGATAGATGCTTCTTCGATTGAAGTTTAACGCAGTACAACATTCACCGGACTTGAAATCAACGCCTGTACTAGACGTATACACTGGCAACTTACAAAAGACACTATTGGTATGTTCTTGGCTGTACTATCGAAAGATGAAAAGGTCTCTTCCTCTAAATCATGATGGAACTCGGCGTCTCACCAACTGGATGCAGGAGCACCTCCTATAGACATCTCAGTGCGAACGCGAGGAGTTTCAGTCTACGTCATCTTTACGAGTGATGTTATTGATATAACCCTCTAAATAATGAGGAGGACCCGCAACAGCCTATCTGTAATCTTTTAAAGGCGTATTTCGAATAACGGGCGAGTAATTTGTCTATTCTGTAGGGTAAACAAAGTTTCAATTTTTATGTAAGCGAAGTCATTTATTTTGTCTCGTTCGTCGAAGAGCATAATCCCCCTATGAAATACTTAGTCTGTACCTGCCCCATTTCGCAGGACTGCATTCCATTCTTTACCGTTGAGTTATATCAGACTGGCCAACCTTTGGTTCTGACCTAGTTCTATATAAATATCTTCTCGGCCCACTCACCTGAACTGCATAACTCCTTTGTTAACTATGGTATACTACCCAAAAGCCAATATTCGTGTTACATGTTGTTCGCCGACCGTCGGTTCCGCTTAAGTACTTTCCGATACTATTACCGTTTCCGTCGAACATCTTTCTCAAGTCGATCCATTCGCTGAAATCTGTGTGCTCCTCGACTTTAATGTTTGTGTTATCAGGATATTTCCATTTTTATTCGGAAAAGAGTAGGCAGACCGCGGAGCAAACCGACTACCTTTTATCAACAACTCAATCTAACATGTTATCTTCCCTGTCAAATCACCTGCTCAAAGCGGCTACAAAATACACTCGTTTTACTTCCCATTCATTATCTCTCTGCTTGTTCACTATCGGGATCTTCTCAGCCGATTAGTCTATCTTCTCATCAACCGCTTTTTTCCAGTCTTGCTTCTAACACTATCAGTCCTACAGGCAGCATGTTTGGGTTTCACTCTTTTGTCAGGGGGATACGGCATATGTTTTTCTGTTTGAACCCGTTGGTGTTACTGCATCTTTTCACTCTCTTCCATTTTCCAAGACAAAAATACCCAGGTCCACTCTATTAGCGCACTTACTTGTTACACAGTTCTTAAAGTTCGGCGTCCTTTTGGATGGCTTGATCTTGC